>VZRX01020754.1:0-12982 GCA_013398075.1 Notiomystis cincta
TGGGCTGTTTGCTTTGGCAGCGCGGCGCAGGGGCGGGCGGGGCACTGGGCAGGGGGACCGTCGGTGCTAGAGAGGCACACGTTTGGCCAGGGGTGGCTGTGTCCCCTCACTCCCCACTCGCTGTGGAACTCGTGGAGGAGGATTTGGGGAAGGGCAAGGGTGGCTGGGCCAGGGCAGGGGGCTTGTGGGGCACGCGCTGTGCCGTGCCTCAGTTTCCCCTCCCGGCATTGTGGCGGACACTGCCCATAGGACCAGGCTTGGCCAGGGGGACGGGGACACTGTGTCCCCCACATCTGCCACCTGGACCTGCAGCTGTGGCTCAGCCCAGGTGGGCTCAGCCCAGGAGTGGCTCGGCTGGAGTTAAGACAGAGCTGGACACAACCAACAAGCCCAGTGCCGTCCCACAGTGACGAGCCTGGGGACAGAGTGGCCGTTTGCAGGCTGCCCCAACAACTTCGGATGCTGCCCCCCAAATTCCCACTGTGTCCCCAGGACGGGCTCTGGAAGGAGCTGTGGGAGGTGGACATTCTGCTGTGGGCAGGGAGGGCCGATGTGGCTCCAGCACGGATCCACACGGGAGTCAGGGAAGGCCCCATGGACCAGCCCTGAGGTGGTGGGCCTGGAGCTGGCCAGCTGGCTGCTGCACTAGCCACAGAGCTGGCTGCTGGGTTGGCCAACTGTCTGGTGGCCTTGAAGGACAACTGGATGGCTGTTTGCTGAGCTGGGTGGTTGGTGGCCAACTGGCTCGCTGGCAGTGAGCTGGCTGGTTGGATGCTTAGCTGGTTGGCTGGGGCGTGGGCTGGCTGGCTGGAGGGTTGGTTGCCTAGCTGGCCAGTTGGCTAGTTGGTTGCCTGGCTGGGTCAATGGCTGGCCAGCAGACCACCAGGCTGGTTGCCTGTTCAGCTGTCTGTCTGTCTGTCTGGCCAGCTGACTGGTGGCCAGCCAGCTGGCCCCGGGGCCAGCAACATCCGAGCGTGTCCCAGCCCAACAGCAGTCACGGTCCCTTGCCCGGTGGGGGGAGCCCGGCCACAGGCACGGGGAGGGCAAGGTGTGGGTGGCACATCCCCCGTCCCTGTCCCCGTCACGCTGCCTCTCATTACGGACACGGCGGGGCCCGTCACCCTCCCACCGCGCGGCAATTAAGGGCTGCCAACACCGGCAGTTAATTAGCGCCAGCGGTGAGTGCTGGGAGGTGACGGCCGCATGGCTGGCAGAGGGGACGGGCTCGGGGACGTGTCCCCCCGGGGAACATGGGGGGAGTAGCGGAGATTTGGGCTGCTGGGACCAGCTGTGCCGTCTCGGGGGTGCCCCACGGCCGGTGGGGACGGGGTGTGACACGCAGGGAGCGCACAGTGACAGTGGGTGCCAGCGATGGGTGTGCAGTGCGTGGCACTGGGGAGTATCCTGCACGGTGACGGTGTGCGGCACCTCGGGCTGTGCAGTGACGGTGACAGCGGGTGACATCCGTGGGCCATGCAGTGACAGTGACACTGGGTGATACACTGCGGGCCGCCAGTGACGGTGACACTGGGTGACACCCCGTGGGCCACGCAGTGACACAGTATTGTGTGACAGCCCCAGCACCAGGCACTGACGGTGAATCTGTGTGACAATCCACGGGAGCTGCAGTGACACTGCGTGGCACCCGGCGGCCCCACAGTGACAGTGACACCCTGTGTACTGCGCGGTGACAGTGACACCATGTGACACCCCGGGGAGCAACAGTGAAGCTGTGCAACACCGCAGGGCTGCGCAGCAGCTCCGTGTGACACGAGTGGGGCCGTGCAGCCGCAGTGACACTGTGCGACAGCCCGGAGAGGTGTGCAGTGACACTGACACTGTGCCACGCCCCGAGGGCCACGCAGTGACAGTGACACCTGTGAGAACAGACGCCATGCAGTGACACTGGTGACACCAGTGCCATGTAGTGACACCACACTCAGGTCCCCCCCTCGGCCTGTCCCCCCGTGGGTATTGAAACGCCCACCCAGTTCACGCCTGGGGACGTGCCCCACTGGGGGACATCGCCCTGTACCCGCAGCCTCGTGGGGGGACATCTGCCTCCACCCCCCCTCCTCCATGGTGTCCCACGGTGGGTGCGCCAAGGAAGGGGGGCTCCAGGGATGGGGTACGCCAGGGAAGGGGGGGCACCGTGGAGGGGGAGCCCCAAGAAAGGGAGGTTTTGGGAACGGGGTGCACTGGGGAGGGGGATACTCTGAGGAAGGGGAGCAGCGGCGAGGGGGTGCCCCGGGAAGGGGGTGCACTGGGGAAGGAAGTGCTCCAGGTGGGGCTGCTCCGGTTCGAAAGGGGGTGCAGCAGTGGGGGCGCAGCAGGAGGAGTGTCCGTCTGTCACGAGCCCCCGCCAGCCGCAGCAGAATCGATCCGGCCGCCAATTTGCACAGTCAAATATTTGGTTTCGCGGCGCGGGGCCGGCTCTGCTCGAGCCGCCCCGGTGGGCGCGGGCCCGCGGTGACGGTGGCGGCTGCTCCGCGATCGATGGCGGGACGTGCGGCTCTGCCGGGTCTGGGGCCGTGGTGCAGCACCCACAATCCTCCATCAGCACCCACGGGCCCTGGCAGCCCACGTGGAGCCCGCTCAGGGCCAGCACCTGTGCCACGAGAGCAGGGTCTCAGCCAGGGTGTCCTCCAAGCCTTCTCCATGGCCACTGATCGCCGGTGCCACCCAGCCCAGGTGCCACCCAGCCATCTGTCACCGGCAAGGGATGGCTGAGGCTCGGCCCCTGCCACGGACACAGCTGGCCACGGGCTCGTCTCCGAGGGGGTTTGGGATGGGTAGGAGTGGGACCGGAGGTGCTGAGGCAATCCTGAGGCAGCTCCCATGGATGGGCACTACAGCTCCCATGGGCACAGCTCCATTGCCAAGCTCCAGAGCCTTCCCCCGTGGGTGCCAACGCCTGGGCCCGCAGCCCACGCAGGGGGCTCAGCCCAGGCCCCCCCACACCAGGCTCTCCCGGCCACGCCAGCGCCGTGGGCAGCCTGTGCCTCAGCGTGCCCCTGGAACCGCTCTCTCCCTCGGCCGCGCTAAACTCGTTAGCGGTGGGTGAACGTCAGCCGGGCGGGAGCGAAGCGCCAAATGCGATTACGGCCCCGTCTCGCTCCCTCCTTCCACCCCCGGCCCCATTTATCGCGGAAGCGGGCGGGAGGGAGGCGGAACTGGCGCTTATCTCGGCCGAGAAATCCCGCTCCGGCCCTGATTTATGGCTGGCTGCGAGGGACTCCAGCGGCACCGCGCAATTACGGAGCATTGAGAGCAGGGAGGGGGCAGCGCTCCCCCAGCACAGCTGCAAGAGTCGGGGTAGCCAGGTGGGTGCTCCAGCTCAGGGATGCTCTCGGGGGCTGCACAGGGACCACCAGGTCTCTCCAGGTGCACAGTGGGGCTCGGGGGAAAACAGGGCTGGAAGAGTGCCCAGCCGCAAAAAGTGGCACGTGCTGGCTGGGGACACCCTGAGATGGTCCCTCTGCCTAAAGGATGGCACAGGCGACAGGCAGGACACTGCCTCACAGGACCAAGCCCAGGCAGCAGGGTGGGATCCTGGAGGATCCCAGGCATCACCATGTGCAGGGAGAAGGCAGCCTGGGGCTGGCAGCACCCTTAAATCTTCCTTAAAGTGTAGGGATAAGTGGTGGCAGTGGGGTCAGGGGTACCCCGGAGGGAACGTGCTGGCCACACAGAACCACGGCAGGTCCAGGATCACATCCCAGCAGGCCAGACACACCCCGTGGGGTGCCCAGAGGCAACACTGAGCCACAGCCTCCCAGGGAAGATCACGGCAGGGCTGATGCTCCAAGCAGCTCCTGGAGCAGCTCAGGGATGTTTACCGGGAAAAGCAGGAGCGCCCAGCAGCTCAAACTGCGTGTGCTGAACTTTACAGAGCGCAGCCGTGGCCCAGCATAGGAACAACCTGGGAGTGGGCTGGGAAGAGCCGCGGGAGCAGCCGTGGGATGCGCAGCAGCTGCTGTTCAGTGTTTTATTAAAACAAAAGTGAAGACCCAGCACCTGCCTCGCCCAGGCTCGGCTCTCCCACCGGGAAACTGCTGCCGAAGGAAGCTCAAACAGCAGGAAATGAGTTTGAACAAGCTAGAGCCCAGGTCTCAGCCGGCTCCAGGATGAACCAGACCCTTGGATCCAAAGCCAAGGGTGACCCACGAGTGATGGCCACAGAAGCAGAGGGCAGGGGGGAGGAGCAGCTAGCTGAACAGCCAATTCATGTGAATGAGGTGCTGTCCTCCCCCTCACTGATTTAACAGGTTTCCATTAAATCAACATGAAAGAGGGGAAATCCCAATTCTAAATTTGGATTAGGAGGGCTGAGTTACAAGAAATCACATGGGGACACTGGAGGCAATAACAGAGCCTGAGAAGCCATCCAGCCCCAGGGAGGAGATTGTCCTGGAAGACTAATATTAAAGCGAGATTGTACCCGATTAAAGTGAGATTGTACCCAATTAAAGTGAGATTGTATCCAATTAAAGTGTCTCAGCTCACTGAAGTCCCACCATAGAGACCCACATGGGGACAAGGGCCTCATCCCACAGGCAGAGCTGGTGGGTGAGAACCTGAGCAGGGAGAACGTGCCTGAAAATCCTCTGGGCTGTGTTCACCTTGGGAAGTGTGCAAGGAGACGCCTCGTGCCGCTGTCTGCATTCAGCTGGCAAAGCTCATTAACAGAGGTGGCCTTTCACTGCCCTTTTCAAACCAGGAAATTCAGGCCCCTTCCCTGACTAAGAGAAAAGGTGAATTAAGAGATGAAATGCCGGAGGAGGAGGAACGCCAGCCCTCCGAGCCCGGCCACGGCCGTGCCCACGGCCAGCCGCGCCCAGAGGAAATGCAGGGAATCCTCGAGGCGGGCGTGCAGCCGCAGGACCTGGCGGCGCGTGCCCTCGCGGTCCCCGGAGTTGTCGATGACGTGGGTCGCCCACTCGCGCTTCTCGTCCAGGGGCAGCTGCGAGCTGAGGCGAGCCTCGGCCTCGGCCGCGCCCAAGCCGCTCCTCTTCATCAGCCGCGCCAGCTGCGTCGGGGGGTCGCTGCCGGGCGGAGCACGGGGCTCAGCTGGGGGGTGGGAGGGAACGGGGGATCTGCCTTCCTCGGGCACCAGGGGGAACCGCTGGGATAAAATGGGAATGAGAGAGATGCCCCCGGTCATTTCTGACACAGTCAGCCTGCAGTTGGATCAGCAGAGTCACCACTGCCTGGGCCGTTCTCAGCATTCCCACAGCCTATAACCAGTGCCCCGAATCCTGTCCTGATGGAGCATGGGTTGTGGAGGGCAGTGATTTCCCATCTAGGATGGTGTCAGGTTCCAGGGAAAGCTCAGGAAGGCCCTCATGCAATATAAAGGGAGGTATTGCTTCTCTCAATGGGCTTTGCACCAGGGCCGTGGCTGAACCTTCACCAAAGTGGAGGCACACGATGGTCTCCTCTGAGAGAGGTGGCACTGTCCCTGTCCTCATGGTTCCCAGAGCACTTACCAATAAACCAACACCGTGTATTTCATAAACCTGGTCAATCCACGGGTCTCAAAGAGCAGAGGGATGTCAAGGATCACGTAGCGGTAGCCTGTGGAAACAGCAACATTCCCCAGAAAGAGAAGAGTGTTAACCCCCATTCCCAAATCCCTCATGCTGCACATACACCATGGCCAAGAAAAGCAAAGCAAGCAGGAGCTCTACAGCTCCACAATTACAGCTGAGCAGAACAGAGCCCGCTGGCCCTCCTCCCTCGCACGGGGAGGAAATGGTTTCATTCCAAGTTTCCAGAGGACAAAAAAAACAACCCTAACCTGGCTGCTCTCAGACCAAAGGTGAAACTGCAGAAATATAATGAGGAGCTGAAACGAGGAGCTGAAATGAGAGCAGCAGTGGCTGGCTGGCAAGAGCGGCAGCCGTGCGCTGTGCCGGCCTCTCCCGGGAAGCAGTACCCACAGCAGGATCTGCTCTCCACTCCTTCTCTTGTCCAAGACTTCACCAGGCTGCAGCCATCTGAGCCAACATTTCCCAGCTCAGCTTTCCTCCCTTTATCAAAAGCTTTGCCTAAACAGCTCCATTTTTCCAAGGGAAGCAAGGAAATCCTTGCAGACCTCCTGCAGCTGTGACACTAAAAACGCATGGGAGCCTCCAGGCACAGCCCAAGGGCTGAGCCCTCACCAAAACTGGCTGAGTTTGGCTTAAAACCTCTGTCACCGCAGGGAGAAGAGCTTGTCACAGTCAATCACTGTCCCCCTGGTTCTCCCCATGCCTCTGCCCTTGGCCAGTGCTTGGGGAGGTGGGAGATGCCCTGCTCAGTCTGGGGAAGCGACTGAGAAGGGGAAAGCTCTACGTCAGCACTTCACTTCCCCGTGTGTTCCCCAGTCATGGGGACCTCAGGTTTCGTTGGTGTTCCCTCTTTATAACCCCCCTAAAACCAAGCTGCCCCCAGCAAGTAAAGTCTTGACAAAGACATCATCATCCAAGGAGCCACCATTCCAACAGCATCTCCGCCCTAAGAAGATTCTCGCTGCCCTCTGATTTGATCGATCAGAGCTTTCCTTACACAGCGATCCTCAGAGACAACATCCAGCTATCCCAAATCATTAAATCCTGACTAATGAGGACAAAGCAGCCTGCTGAAGCCACACAGTGCTCTCGCCGAGGGCCAGGACAGCATCCGCCTCCTGAGCCTGCAGCCCGGAGTTCAAGACTCTGTCTTTGGCTCCTGGCATTCCTGCCTGTTGCTTCCTTTGTGCTTCCTCCTCCTCACCCTGCAGCAGAGCTCGGCCCCGCGGTGCCCCGGCCTGTTCAGCTCTCACAGGGCTCAGCTCTGATAAGCACCACGAATCCAGACTGACTCTATTAAGGCATCCGTCTGTCTACACGGAGACCTCTGGAACAGCTGGTGATCTTATCTGGCATTTCCCCAGCCCAGCCTGACAGCTGCATTTGTTCCCTTTATCAGGGGGAACACGGGACTTTGGAAGGCACAGCTGTCAGCCCATTCCTCACCTTATCGACACTCAAAGGGCTCCACAGCTTCCACTGAAGCTGGAGCAAGGAGGGGCAGGGAGGGATATTTGGCCATTTCAGGAGTGTGACATTATCCGGTGGGTAATCTCGGCAGAGCTGCTCCCAGGCCCTACAGATACACTTTAAACTGCAGAGGAAAGCGGTGAAGGGCAGCAGTGAAAGGCAGGAGTGAATCAGGAATGAATCCTCCAAACACTGACACCAAAGGCCACCAGAGGCAGAGCACAAAGGCTGTCACTCAACATCCCTTCCCTTTCTCTGTCGTTCCTGTCCCTCTCCCCGCATTCCAACCAAAGGCAGAGGGAGCAGGGATGGCTCCTGGCCAAGCAGGAATCCTGGCAGGCCGGGCATGGCCTCTTACCGAGTACAAAGTACTTCAGGATCTGCTTCAGCATCTCCTTCAGGATCTCAGGGTGGGTGATGGAGTTCAGCAGCCGCCGTTTCTCCGGCTGGGAGAATATAATGTTTCCAAGAGCCTCACGATTTATCTCGCCGTTCTCCAGGATGATCTCGGTGCCAAAGTGCTGCAGGATCTGCTGATAGGCCTTGGAGTGGGGCTGCACCACTGAGAACATCAAACAGCCGGGGGTGAGAGCTGGTTTTACAGCACAGTTGATGTTTGCATCAGCAATCGCCCTCAGATGGGGTTTGCTCATTAACTACAGGAGCTGATGCTCCCCCTGGCAGCACATCTGCCTCCAGCACATCTGTCCTGGCACCACATCTGCACAGCCTGGCAGCTCCTGCCAGAACAGCCCTGCCAGCCCAAGGTCCCTTTGAGGGCTGACACCTGGGAGATCAAAGTCCTGCAGACATTAATTCAGCACCACAACCCTCCTGTCATGTGCTGCTGCTCAGGGTGACAAGTCAGCAGGGTGGGCAGGACATGGTGATGGCCAAACACCAAGGCAGGGGCAGGAGCAGGAGCTGGGCTGAGCCAATTCCCACCAGGGATCAAGCAGGGAGATCCTAAAGGGACCAGGACCAGCTGAAAACTTCAGCACTATGTGGATACTCACTGCTACAACTTGGCTCTGGATGCTGCTGAGGTGGGTTTTTTACTGTCTTTCACATCAGTCACTAAATTCTTCAGGAAAATGAACACACAAACCTTCTAAAAGCTCAATCCCCAATCAGCTCCTGCAGGGGCTCTGACGTTACAGGAGTGTATAACTTTAAAGCCACCAAAAAAAAAATCACCAACAAAAGGGATGAAGCAATAAAACCATAATTAAGCTCCAGCTGAGGGTAACCACAGCGAAGGACAGACCGCAGATAATCATCTCTCCCAAATCCAGGAACATTGCCACAGGTTGTAACCTCGGGCCAACCTCATAAAAGTCTTTAAGACCAATTTTTTTCTCCCATGGAATATCACATGGAGGCAGTTTCAGGATGGGTGAAATCCATATAGTAAACAAAAACATATAAAAAAGGAATTGGTGGAAAATAAAGCGATTGGCAGAAAACTTTCACAGAGTATCTGTAGTGTTTTCCTACCGTCTCCGAGGGCTTTTAGCACCTCCAGCATATTTCCTGCACCTCCAGGGGAATTACAGTGCAATAAAATGTTAAAGCATCACAGCTTTGAGTGGCTACACAGTAAGTTCTTCACCAAACAGAAAAGCTCAGACACTTCCAAATGACACCACTGCACCATGGCTCAGCCACAGACCCCAAACCTGCCACATGCAGGATCCACAGCCCTCAGAATCCCAGACTGGCTGGGGAGAAAAACATCCAGTCCCACCCCCTGCCATGGGCAGGGACACCTCCCACTGTCCCAGGGTGCTCCAAGCCCCGTCCAGCCCGGCCTTGGACACTTCCAGGGATCCAGGGGCAGCCACAGCTGCTCTGGGCAAC
The DNA here is from genome assembly GCA_013398075.1 of Notiomystis cincta. Lineage (NCBI taxonomy): Eukaryota > Metazoa > Chordata > Aves > Passeriformes > Notiomystidae > Notiomystis > Notiomystis cincta. The sequence goes on from VZRX01020754.1 coordinate 8,883, forward strand.
CTCTACTCTCCTCATTATCCTGGTGGATGAAGGGATTAACATCTCACAGGTAATCATGGAAAACAATGTCTGTTCCAGTCCTACTGAGGCAACAGATCTGGAATTCTGTCTTTTCCCCAGCCTGAGCAGCACATTTTGAGAACAGCAAGAGGCAGGTGTGCAGTGCAGGAGCACAGGCCAAACTCCCTGGGATCTCTGGAGCCTCTTTTTTTTCCTTTTTTTGAACACAATGATTTTGTGGTGTGATCTCTCAGTATCACCAGGCAAACAACAGCCAGCACAGAGGGACATTCTCTTTCAGCCACGCTACTGATCCCACCCAATGTAACTGAGTGACAGGATGGGTGTTCTGGGGCTCAGGGGGCATACCAGATCAGCCAAGGTATCCAGCTTTACAAGGAACCACATTTACTTTTGCCCAGAGCTGGCTTTCAGAGCTGGTAAGCATCACACTCCAGGGGATGAAAACTCAGAGCACAATCTCCCCACTGTGTTTATTAGGTCACGATCTTCTTTTTTTTTCTTTATTAAAAATATATCCTGGTTCCAATTCCCCCCCCGGAGCAGCTGCTCCGCAGCCTCACGGGCTGGGAAGCGGGAGGGAAACCCTTCTGCGATGTACCCAGAGCACCCTCTGCTGTCAGCGCTTCCCGGCAGCGATCCCGGTTGTCAGGGGAACCTCAGGGAGCAGGATCAGCTCTGGAAAACTCACCCTGCCTGGCAATAACATCGGCATCGATCACGGCACAGCCCAGCTCCCGCAGCACGGCCACCACTGTGCTCTTCCCTGACGCGATCCCACCCGAGAGTCCCACCAGGAACATCGTGCTCTGGAAGGGAAAGAGAAGAGCTGGAAAATGTGCCAGGACAGGGCCATTTTGTTCATGCTGAGTACATCAAATATTTAGTCCCAAACAGGCAACTTCATTCAAAGCTCATTTTCATCCTTTCTCAGGGTGTCACTGAGACATCAGCAGGATTTTTGCACTCTCTGAGCTGGGTATCTCTGTTTCACAGGCTTCAGGATGGTGTTGGATTAAACAAGGCTTATCTAGACCCTCCTTAACTCTGGATGTGCCACTTGAGCCAGCCCTAAGTTCCTCCAGCTGGTTTATCTGCAGCTCCAGCAACTCATTCCCCTTTAGCATCTCCATCCATCAAACCAGCATCCATCTACAGCACCCTGAGTCATGAAATCATGGAATTGTTTGGATTGGAAGAGATCTTAAAGCCCATCCAGCTCCACCTCCTGCCATGGGCAGGGACACCTTCCACTGTCCCAGGCTGCTCCAAGCCCTGTCCAACCTGGTCTGAGACACTGCCAGGGATCCAGGGGCAGCCACAGCTGCTCTGGGCAACCTGGGCCGGGGCCGGGCAACAGGGAGGAATTCCTTCCCAAAATCCCATCTGGCAGTGGGAAGCCATTCCCCCTTGTTCTGTCACTCCAGACCCTTGTCCAAAGTCCCTCTTGGAGCTCCTTTAGACATTGGATGGGGCTCTGAGGTCTCTCTGGAGCCTTCTCCAGGCTGAACACCTCCAGCTCACCCAGTCTGGCTCCAGAGCAGAGGGGCTCCAGCCCTTGAAGCATCTCCGTGGCCTCCTCTGGACTTGCTCAGAGAAATCAGGAAATTTCTGGCAGGTTTGTTGAGGGTGACCCAGGAGCAGTGAAAAAGGGCAGAATTCAGACAATATCTCAGTCAGGACTGGGACACACGAGGCCTGAGAGGGAGAGCTCTGCTCCAACCCTGCAGCCGGGTATCAGAGCTCAGCTACCTTAGACACCATCAGGGCCCAGAGCCCACAAGGCACTGAGTGAACCCCATTCCCTCACTGCCTGGCAGCCCTAAGGACAGGGAAATCAGCTCTGAGCAGCAAAGTGGTGTCTGTGGGCTGCCAAGCACAGCCCTGAGCACAGATCTGTGCTTGCCCTTGGTCTCGAGGCTGGGAGGGGGTTGGCAACGCTGCTCCCACAGCTCCTGCAGAGATCTGTCTCCCTGCTCAATCCAAACCCTGCAATCCTCTAAACCCTGCCTGTGTGCTCTCAAAACCAAAAGGCTCAGGCACACAGAAGCAGCTCTGGAGAGCTGAGAGGGGACTGCTGTGAGTATCTGCATCCCAAAAGTACGACAGCCTCAGCAGGCTGGGTACAGACCCCAGTGTCCCTCCTGCAGCCCCAGGCCAGCAGCCAGGGCTTTGTGCAGCCAAGTTGTGCAAGTCCCCAAGGCCAGCAACTCCGACTTTGCTGTCACCTCATGCAGGGTGACACCACAGGTGAGGGGCCAAACCTCCCACAGCCCAGCCTGTGGCTGTTGCATCTGAGAAGGAATTGGCTCCATCACCCTTGGCCAGGAGCCACGGGCTGCTGGCAGCCACCCTTCAGCTTCCCCTTGCCCAGATCCTGCTCCCTCTTGGTAGCCCAACCCCAAGAACCTCAGTCACCACTGCTCTGCCTAACCTGGCTCTGGTCTCCCCCCTCCCTCCAGATGTCACCAGCCCCCCCAAAACTCTGCACATAAAGGAACCAGGTACCTACTGCCTGCACTGTCCCGCTGGCAGCAAGGACAGCAGGAGGGAACACGGGGCTGCAGGAGGGCTGAGGATGGCTGAGAACACAGCACTGCGACCCTTTGGCTAGAACACAGCAAGAAAAGACACTTTAGTCATGATTCAGTCCTACAAACAGGACCCAAAGCCAGAGTTTGGGGGGAAGGAGGGGGTGGGCAAGTCCTGTGGCAGCTGGAGGCAGCTCAGCAGAGGGCAGGAGCAGAGCTGGAGCAAAAGCAGCAGCCCCTGCCAGCAGCTCCACTGAGCACCGATGCCAGGCTGTAGCAGCACCACGTGCTCCTTCCCTTTCCCAGACACCAGGAGGACAGATGGGGACAGCTCCAGCAGCAACAAGGGGGATCCAACAGCAATCAGAGAGGGCCAAAATAGTAACAGCAATCAGCAGTGCTTTGGGGAGGCTGATGTACCTCCCAAGCAGGACCTGGACCCCACGGGAAGCCTCTCCTGTTTGTTTAACCCCGCAGGTTAAATCCTGCCCTCCCACCAAGACTTTACACTGCTGCTGCTCAGCCTGCCAGGGGCAACACTGCACCGGGAGGATCCGGATTGCGGCGTGGAGGCTTCACCTGCCTGTTTTGTAAAAACACACCAGAAGCTCTCCTGCCCTTGGAAACACAGGGCTTTAACTGCAGTAACCCCAGCGTTCTGGCCTCCGGCCTTAGCTGGGAACTGCTCCCAAAACCCTGCTATTTCTGTCCCTCCATCGCATGCCTCCACCACAGGAATTACTGAGGGGGAAAGCAGCCCTTGGAAGGGTTATCCTGGAAACCAGGGTCAGCCAGGGATCAGAACACTGCTGCCGTCCAAGGGCCTGCACGGATCTCAGGCATCAATATTTAACAAGCTCGGGTTGGAGCTGCACACGCGGGGAGCGGCCAGCCCGCTCCTGCAGATGGTACCGGCAGGAGCCACAACCAGCTCTCCCCCGAACACACCATTTCGGGGGACATGTTTGGCCTCTGCCAACTACACCAGGCACGAGGAGAAGCAGAACCCGAGCAACAGAGGTGGTCAGGCTGGAAAACCCGGTGAGCTCTTCCTGCAGTGAGGAATGGGGAGCTGCACCCAGGGCACTGAGGAAATCTTTTTTAAAGAACTGAGTGCGCCAGAACTGCCGTGTCCCAGCTCCTGCGGGGTTTGAGCGCAGCACAAGCCGCCAGCCTCAATCCATCCATGCGCCAAGCAGGGACTGGGGGGGCGCCAGAGCGTGTCCTCCAGCACCATCCTACACCCGGCCCCTCTCGAACCCATCCTCGGCTCCGCCTGGGGCTCAGACACCTGGTGTTTGGCTCGAGGAGGCTGCGGCTAAAGGGGAGAATCACCAAACACACCGTTAATTGGCGGGGACACCGTTAATTGCCCCCGCGGCCCGCCGGGGCCCGGCCCGCCGCCCNGTCCACCGCCCAATCGCGGCGCGCTTTGTTGCGGGGGTGCGGCACGCGCGGAGGCCCCGTTCAAGATGGCGGACGACAGTGAGACAGCAGTGAGGCGGGCACCGGCGAGGCCTCCGCGGCCAGCCGCGGAGGAGGACGGAC
>VZRX01020754.1:13097-40253 GCA_013398075.1 Notiomystis cincta
GCCGGGAAGTGAGAGGCGCCCCGCCCCTCGGCTGCGCTGATTGGTTGCTGGGCAGCATCTCGGGCAGCGATTGGCCGAGGCGCCGGTCAGTCTGGCGGGGGGCGGTGCGGCTGGCGCCCATTCACGGCCGCTGCGGGAGCGTGTCCGAAGCTCAGCAGGGTCGGGCGCGGCCGCGGCGCGGATGGGTGACGGCTGCGGTGGCTGCGGGGCGGCCGGGACGGGGTCGCGAGAGCCTTTTTTGGGCAGAAATAAGCCCGGTTAGCAGCTCTTCCTGGCCTTGCGTTAGGGTGTGTCTCCCCACATTCCCTCTGCCCTCCCGCACAAGCCTCAGCCCATTCGTGGCATCTCCATCCCCGCGGTGACACCCAGGGAGGTGGCGCGGTTGGATGCGTGATCCTGCTTTCCGGAGCGTGTGGCATCCCCGTGCCCTGGAATTATCCCGGGCTCCTGCACACTCATCCCGTCGTTATCCTAAACGCAGCCCAGGTTTTTGCGAAGGTCTGCCTACATTGTCTCGTGGTTGGAGGAGCGCAACCTCCGGGGGTATGGAATGGTGGAATAACAACAACAAGGCAGGGAGCGAGCACGGGCAGCGAGGCAGGTCCTTATCTCAGCAGGGAAGAGCTGGAATGCTTAACGTAGCACCCTCATTACTCACTGCCTTAATTAATACGGTGCAGAGCTGCCTCACCATTCCTGGGATTTGCGGGAGAGGCTTCATCCTCATTCCTGCTGGGAATGGGAACGTCAACGTGTGGCTTTCCAGAGGTTTCCAGCAGTTTTGTACTTTGTTCTTTCTGCATCTGAGCCTCTTCCTGCTCACCTGGTGCTGCTTCCCCAGCCCTGCAGAGCAGAGACCATGGGACTGTAGAGCCCTTCTCCCTCCATCAGCAGCTTTCCATAGGCAATCCTGCCTGCCCAGCGAATAAAAGGTCACACAAGAAATATCACAGAGGCTTTTTTTTATGACAGCACAGCTGCCCATTTATATTTTATTTGCCTCCCGGGTGTGGCACCGTGTCTCAGTTTAATCGGTTTAGCCGTGCTCGGGGAGATTTTTATTTTCTTTCCCTCTGACATGATTAGGTTTGTGGGAGGCAGAGCCGAGCAGAGGAGACGCGGTGCTCAATCACCGCTCTTCCCCAGCCCAGCGCTTCCTCCCGCCCTTTGCCAGGACAAGGTGTGTTCCTGAGCCCTCCTCGCATCCTGGCCACCTTGAGGAGCTGCACTGCCTAGGGAATATCCAGGAGGAAATAGCTGGGGTAGCCTGGGAGATAACACCAAATCTGTGGCCGGTGGGCACAGCCATAAGGAGCACGAGGCAGCTGGCAAATATCTCCTGTCCCCCCAAAAGCCAACAGGCCCCCACCAGGGAGAGGCCAAGCGCTGGGAAGGAGGATGGTTTTCTTTCTGGTTGCACAGTCATTAATTCTGTTGATCCCATACCATCCCAGTTACACTGGGGTGTGGGAGTGTTTCTGTTCACCCCAGTGACACTCTCCCCAAAAGCAGGGCAGGGGAAGGGCTTTGAGCTGCCAGGGTTTGCAGAGCCACACTCAGAGCCCTGCCTGTGCCAGTTTGTGCTGGGAGTCACTGGATCTTGGCACTGAGGTTTAAAACATGAAAGTATTCCTTAGTGAAAGCAATACTTCCTTTCCTTTTAAGGACAGGAAAGAGGAATTGAGTTTCCTCAGCCTCAGTCCTGTGTCAGCACTGGGAAGTAGCTGCACTAGTCTCTGCTGTGGCTATCCAAGTTGGTCTTCCAAAGAAAATAATCCCACTTTGTTATTTGTTGTATTTTCCTTTGTGTGGAGAGAGCTTCTGCTGTGTCCCTGGTGGCTGTGGAGGGTTTATTCCCTGGTTCTGGAAAGGCAGGAACATTGCCTGGGCTCAGCCTGGTGGGATTTGTCACCTCACAGGCAGAGAGAGCAGCGGTGACACCAAGGACTGGAGTGTCCCAGTCCTGTGAAATGGTTCCACTGTTGTCAGAAACACCTGGGGAAGCTGCTTCAGGCAGGAAGATTTTGGGAGCCCTGTGGCACAGCTGGGTTGTTGCTCGATGGGGTGTGAGGGGGCAGAGGGGCTTTCCCAGAGGGGCAGCTGTTGGTTTGGCAATCCCTGCCTGCACTTAGCCACGAGAAGGGGTTCCTGGGATAAGCACTGAGCTCCAACACGTGGGATTCAGTTGTAGGTGTAGGGAGCACGCTGGGCTCTGGGAGCTGAGCTCTGCCATCTGGAGATCCTCCCTCCCTCCCTGCCTCCCTGCCTCAGCCCCTAACGAGATTACAGAGATTACAGCCTAAGCACCGTGCCTGATTAGCCCCCGAGTTGGCAGAAGGATTTTCCAGCACCTAAATACAGAGCAGGGATCTACTCCTTCTCATCTGACACTTTCAGCCTCCCACCGGGCTGAGGGAGCCGCCCACAGCTGGAGTTGTTCCCCCTGTGCTTCCTCCCTCAGGTTTGGGAATATGGTGGGTCCAGGGGATAGATAAGTGGCTGCTGAGCACCAGTTTGTTACTGGATGAGTCTGGTGTTTTCCAGTCTCTGGAGGGGCTGAGCTGTCGGAGCACAGTCAGGCTGAGCAGTTCTCCCCCTGAATGAGCCTGGCACTGTCTTTAGGTGCCTCTAGAAATCAATTTCCAATATCACTCAGGTTATGGGGGTTGTTTTCTGGGCAGTTGTTGGTGCTGGAGCCTTTGCCTTCAACTCAAGGAGCTGCCTGGTAATGGGAAAAGAGGGATTGGAGTGCCAAGTAATGCCCATCATGGTGGGGATGCCTTTCCCAGGAGAAGGGAATAGTGTTTTCTTTAGCCAGGAGAGAGACCATGGTGATCCCACAGGGAACTGGGAGGTGTTTGCACAGTGCAGCCAAGGCACCCTTGTCCAACTACTTCATCTCTCAAAGCACCTCGGAATGCAGAGGGATATGGGAGGAAAAAGGCCTTAAGTGCAGCTGGGAGGGCCATGGGCTGTTGGATGTGAGCTGGGCTGGCAGCTCAGCCTTCCTGGGGAGGAAACTGCTCCCCCCCTCTCAGCTTTGTGGGTCAGGCCAGCTGCACTAGCTGAGATTTTGGATGGTGCTGGCTTCTCCCAGGATGCTGGTGGGGCATTGTCATTAATTTGGGGAGTGTCTGAGGGGTGCAGCTACCCTGGACAAAGAAGATGCTGGTTTTTCTAAATAGATTTAAAATTGAAAATACCTATAATTGTTGCTTCTTTTCTAAATAGATTTAAAACAGAAAATACCTATAATTGTTGCTACTCTGGGTGTAGTGAGTGGGATTGTTGGGTTTTCCAGCATTTTCCTGTGCGCTGGTGACTCCTTTGCCAGGTTGGTTTTCATCTCCTGCCTGGAGCAGGGCCCTTCCCCAGGCCTTGCCACCTGGAATGCAAAATCTCATCCCACCTTCTGCCACCCTGATTTCTTCCAGGTCACGACAGCTTTGCCCATAAATCAGGGAGGAATTTTCTCAGCGCTTTCACCTGTGAGCCCGGCGTGCTTGGGCTGAGCTCATTAGCACCAAGCTGGGAGTTGGCAGCTCTGATTTATGAAGCAAAGCAATACCAACAGAGTATGAGGGGAGCATTTTGTCTGTCACTACTGACACCTGCAGCATCCCAGTGTGCAGGTGATCTGGGAACACGTGTTGTCTCCTTTGGAAGGGGCAACTTCCAGCGTCAGCCCTTGGGGTGTGCTCAAGAACTCTCCTGGTGCTGTCAGTTTGTGGTGTTAAAATTGATAGGAAACGGTTTGGTTGTGTTTATTGCAGCTCCAAGGTGGCTTTGCTCATTCCAGGACTTCAGTATGGCCAGGATCTGCCTGTGCTCCTCCCCAGAGATTTAAAAAAGCCATCACACATTTGTCACTAAAATCAATAGTGGTGTCAGCAGCACTGTGCTGGCATTGCTGCTGCTGTCGTGTCTGAGCAGCATCTCCCGGGTGGAGGCAGAGCCCTTTCCTGGCAGTGGGAGGGAAGGTGAGGCTGCCCCCAGGGATGGCTCAGCAGCGCCTCCTGGTCCTTGGAGCTGCTGGTCCTCAGAGCTGTGGCTTTGCTCCTTCCCCTCTCCCTGTTCCCTTCATGCTCTCCTGGAGAAGAGAGGGGTGTTTCTCTTCACCCCCTTTTGTGGAGCAGATTACCCAGGAATGCTTCCCATCTCCTGGTGTTCCACACAGGCTCTGCTGATAGATGGGAATCCTTTTCCCCAGCATGTGCTGTCTGCAGAATCTCCTCTGCTCTTCAGCTTTTATCCAGAGGAAAAGCTTCCTGAGCCCAGTAGCTCTGTGTCCTGCAAACCATCCTGCTCTGCTCCCCAGGACAATGCAGCCCATCACAGTGGCTTTCTATGCCACATCCACAGGTATTTCCCAGCTTCATCCCTCAAAAAGCATCTTTCCATCCACTTTTCCATGGTTTCACAACCTTCTTGCTGCTCAGCCCAGCAGGGACTGCACAGAATGGTTGGGTTGGAAGGGATTTTGAAGATCATCCAGTTCCAGCCCCCTGCCCTGGGCAGGGACACCTTCCCCTTGCATTCCTTCAAGCTCTGTTCTCTTCCCAGCCCCTCCTTGTTCTGGCCTTGCTGAAATAAATAGTTGGATGCTGCTCCAACATATTTTCCAACACGTTTCTTCTTTTTTTCCTGCTCCACCCTCTTCACCACTCTCTTGTGTTTGGTAAAGACATTAAACTGCTCCAGGAATGAACAATGCTTCTGTGGGGAGATTCCAGGCTGGTGTCTGATCTGTGGGGTTGTCCCTGCTCTGAGAGTTGTTTTGGGGTGCAAGGAAGGGACATCTCTCTTGTAGAGTACAAATGCCCTGGCTGTATCCTGACCCCACTTGGCAGCACTGAGGGACAGGACAGAGCTGAGCCATGTGCTGGCACCCACTGTCCCCCAGCTTGCTTTGCAGGAGACCCCTCATGTCCTGGCAGCTGGCAGAGCTCTCCTGGCCCTGTGCCCCTCCCTTTACCCCCTCTCCAGGATTGAATTTCCCCCTGAACCCTGACTCTCTCCGAGGCTGTAGGCTTGTTTGGAGGCTCCCTCTGAGCTTGGGGTATCCCAACCCCCCCTCTAACACTGCCTGTCCTCTGTCAGGTGATCCCTTGCAGGATCACAAGATCATCATGGTGAGATCCCATCTGCCACGCTGGGAGCAGGCACCTCTCCCGTGCTTTGGCATCAGGATGCTGCTGGAACAAAGGCCAGGCTCAGTGAAGGGTTTCACACCAGCAGCTGTTTGGGGATGTTCATGGTCTGGATGTCCTGCCCTGCATCTGTGGAAGGAGGAGCTGTGCCCTGGTGTGGGCACTTCCCACCCTGCACTCCCAGAGATTTGCTCCTCGGTCTCAATTTTCCAGCTCCAGCATAACAATATAATAATTTTCCAATGAACAGCCTCGTCTCCCTAGAGCATCACCTCTGCAGGTGACAGTGTCATTGGCCACTGACCTCTCTATGGTGCCTGGACCTGCTGTGGGGCCTTATCCCTGGGGCTGGATCAGTGTTTGCTGTTTCCACATCTATCCTTGGGCTTGAAGAGGAGGAAAAAGCCAAAGCTGAGCATCCCACCACTCCACAGTGGGGAGAGAGGTGTGATGTGGCACAGGTGGCAGAGTGGGGTGATGTGACAGTGGGGATGTGGTCACCTGCAGCACAGGGCACAGTCCTCACCACTGAGCAAACCTTTGGGGTGGGAGGTGTTGGTTCTGGTCCCTTTTTGGGAGCTCACAGGGAGTTCTGTGCCGTGGGGTGGGTGCTTGGCTGTGCATGGAGTATTCCCCTTCCTGGAGACTTGGACTCAGCAGGGAGCCTGTATTTTCTTTGGAGTGACTCAGAAACCAAATGTTCTCCCAAAAGAAAACCCCAGGGCTCCAGTGATGTTTCTTTTGTTCCCCAGGGGCCTGAGTCCAGCAAATGACAGCGGAGCCAAAAAGAAGAAAAAGAAACCCAAACGGAAGAAAGAGAAGGGAGGAGGAGACCAGCCCGACCAGGCTCAGGACCAGCCAGTGAAGGTGACCAACCCCTTCCCAGAATCCTGGCCCTCCCACAGCAGCCAGCCCCATCCTGAACCTCTCCAGTGTCACTTAGGGCAAGGAAAGAGTTCTCAGCCTTTGGTTTTAGGCACTTGACTGCTCAAAAAACTTCTGATTCAGAGTGATTTCCCAGCCTGGCTCCATGTGTGAGAATTCCTGTTGGTGCAGAAGGTGTTTGCAGAGCACTCTGGGGATAATGCAGTCCTTGGCTGGATATCCCAGCCAGTTCCAGGGTCAGACTGGCGCCTCCAAGTTACTCTTCCCAGACACCAGCTGCCTGTCGAGGCAGGAGCTGCCACCTGCCAGCTCCGAGTCCTGCCTGCAGCAGCACAGGGGTGACATCTGATGGTGTTGATTTTTTGCTTGATGATCACAAGAACAGCAGCTGGGAAGGGCAGGGTCTGTCTTATCCCTCTGGGCTTTGCCTGATCCTCTCCAGCAGCCAGTGATTTGGGAAGCAGCGTGGGACACACAGGGTTTGACCCTCCTGGCCCTCTTGTCCCCTCCAGTCCTGTGGCAGAGGCCACACGTCAGCAGAGGCTGTTTTCTGTCTGATGCCCAGTTCCCATCCAAATATTTTGTATATTTTGTCCATCTGACTGTGCAGAGCTTTAAATTGAGGCTTTGCATTTTGCAAACTAAATTCCTCAGGGATCAGAGAGGAGATGGGTTTGGGAATTCAGTGCAGAGCCATCCACCCTGAGGAAGAGGAGGATGAAAGTGTCTTTCATCTTGACTCAACCTCTCTGCCTTGTCCCAGTGCCTGGTGTCTAAGGACTCCTCTGGAAGCTGAAGTTTGTGGATACAGATCCAGCTTAGAGGGAGGAGGCTGAACAGTGAGAGAGGAAAGCCACTGGAGGAATCCTGAGTGCTGGGTGTAGGTTGTTCCATCTGTCTCTGCAGGATGTCAGGTGGGGAACTTTGCTCCTGGGGTTCACAGCACCCACCTAACTGAAGCTTAAAGCATTTTCAAAAAGTTCTTCCATCCTCCTTGTCCTAGGAGTGCCTAGAAACCAGGTCTAGGTGTGTGGCATGTGGCTGGGGAAAGGGTTCAGTCATCCTGCCAAGGATTGAGGATAGGAAGGGAGGTTCCTGCCTGCTCTCCTTTTCCTGGCAGCACCCCACAGCAGGATCAGCTCCAGGTTCCCCTAATGAGGAGCCCACATACGGACCTGGTGGCTCAGCTTACTCATTTTGTCTTTCCACCCTCCTTTTCTGCCCTCAGGTGAACTCTTTACCTGCTGAGAGGATCCAGGAGATTCAAAAAGCCATCGAGCTCTTCTCTGTAGGTCAAGGCCCTGCCAAAACCATGGAGGAAGCCAGCAAGAGGAGCTACCAGTTCTGGGACACACAGCCAGTGCCCAAGTTAGGTATGTGCAGCCCCTTGACATCCTGTGGGCCCTGGGAAGGCCTTGTGGTCCCCAGGCTGCTCCAGGAAGCCCTCAGAGAAGCCTGGAGATGTTGATCTGTGGCCACCAAGTGAGACCCTGCCTGGCCTGGGCTTTCAAGGCATCAAAACCACTTCTCCACCATTCAGCATCATGGGCTAAGTGGATGGGGAGGGTCTGAAGAGCTGTGCAAGCATTTCAGGAGGTACAGAGGGACAAGGAACCACTTCAGATGTCTGACCTGGTGCCTCCTGCGTTTGTGCATCCCTTAATCCCAGTCCTTAGCCCTGGAGTTGGGTCTCCCCAGCCCTCTGTACCCAAATTTCATGTGTGGTCTTGCCACATCCTATGGACTCGGAGCTGTCCAGCTCTCCCCTTCCTGGAGGCTGAAGCTTCCCAGGCAGGGATCCTTGGTGGGGAAGGTAACCTGGGGTGAGTCAGGGTCAGATGGTGATGGGAGCAGCTCTGGGAAGCAGGTCCATGTGCTGAGCTGCCACATCCTTGGTTTGCTGGGCTCCTGCCCCTCCCTGGCACAGGCAGGAGCTGCAGCTGAGCCAGGAGAGGGGAAGTACAAACAGCAAAGCATCTCTACCCCAAGCTGCCATGAGCATCTAAGGATGGGGAAGCCCCATCTCTTGCTCCCCTCTTCCCCCTGTGAACATCCCAGCAGTGCTTCCCAGCTGTAGTCCTTGCTCCAGCCCTTCCTCTTGCTCCTGACAGCTGTGGCAGTGATCTGCTGCTGACAGCGTGGCAGGAGCTCTCAGCAGGTATGCAGGAGAGCTGCCTGGCTGGAAGGCACTCATTCCCAGGCTGATTGAGGTGCCTGGGATAACTTCACATTAGTCTCTCCTCATCTGCATCCTCCAGAGCTCGGGGGAACGAGAGAATGAGTCCAAGCCCACAGTTTCTAGATTTAGCCAAAACTTGTCATGGCTTCAAATGTGCTGCTTTTCAGTATTTCCCCTCATGGATTTGTGTCCCTTTTGCTGCAGATGCAGTGTGATTCCCATTCCATGTTGTCTATACCACTTTGAGGCCTTTTTGGGTCTCAAAAACTTTCCTGGGAGCAAACAATCTCAGCTTTAATTTGGGAAAATCACAGTGAGCTGGCACATGGTCATGTGAGACAGCACAGCCTGGTCTTGCATTTGCCCTTTTTTCCAAGAATGCTGGACATGGGAAACGTCATTTCTGCTTGGGGAAAACCCTGGGGGAAGGGTAGAAGGTGTCTCCTGGGGAGTGGGAGGCACAAAGCAGCTCGTTCCTCCCAACACCAGTGCCCTGGCAGTGCCCTGGCTGTGCCCTGGCTGTGCCCTGGCTGTGCCCTGGCTGCCAGTCATTTGCCATGTCCCAGTGCTCCTCGTGGTCCTGGCATGGTCTGGCACATGACATTTCAGACATGGGGCTATTTAGGGCTGGCTCTTTAGGGCTGGCTAAGAAGTGCTGTGGGATTTTTGGGGCCAGATCTCTGAGCAGTTCAGCACCTGCTCAAAACAGAGAGGGCGGCCAGGGGTGAGCATTTCTGGAAACTGCCTGGGGTGGGTGTGATGGGGGAAGTTTTTGCTCCGGGCTTTCATCACCTCCCCTTTGCTTGGAAACCTTTTCAATGCCTTTTTAAGGGAATTCCTAATTAGCACAACTTGCTTTTCTTGGCAGCACTGAAGTAATGCTGCTGGACCGACATCTGCGAGAAAGTCAGAGCTTGAGCTGACATCTCCTGGCTGAATCAGGGCCTTTAGGAGTCAGTGGTTTTGCAACAAAAGTTGTGTTGTTCACTGCAGCTCTTCTTTAGGCACAGTGGGCAGGAAACCCTGACACTTGCCAAGTGGCAGTGGCCAGAGCTGGCAGGAGATCACCAGCCCATGGAGGGGCTCACGGGAAAGTGCTGGCCCAGGCTGGGATTGTGGGGATGGGGAAGGATCAGGTATCATGTGTGGAGCTGGAGGATGTAGCTGTGGCTGTGTTTGGTCACCCAATGGGCTCCACTGTTGCCTAGGAAGGAGTTTTGATTCCCTGCCCATTGTCATATCCCAAATTAGATGGATGAAGTGACAATCCCTGTCTGCCACTGCAGGGGTGGGAGACATGAGGCATGTTGGACACCAGACTGAGGAGTTGTGGAGGCTTGGTCTCACACAGAGGAGAACTTCTTCATGGCTCCCTGCTCTGTCTTACAGGAGAGGTGGTGAACACCCACGGTCCGGTGGAGCCGGACAAGGACAACATCCGTCAGGAGCCATACACCCTGCCCCAGGGCTTCACCTGGGATGCCCTGGACCTGGGGGATAGAGGTGTGGTGAGTACAGGCAGCTCAGCACGCGCGTGTTGGGAGTGTCTCAAGTGGCAGTTCAGTGCTTGGACTCTTGGAGGTGGTTTGGGGGCTGGAAACGTGTCTTTAACCACAGCAGGCGGCTCTGGCTCTGTCACAGGCTCCTTGGCCTTGGATGGGTCTGACTCTCCCTGCTGCAATTCCCTTTTACCCATCCCAGATTCACCAGCTTGGCCTGGTTTCTTCAAGGGGGTGTAAGCCAGGAGTTCTCCCATAGGAAAACCCTTTAGAGCATGACCCACCTCCCTGGGTGATGCAGAGGGCTCACCTGTGTGCTGCTGCTCCCCCGGAGCAGGGACACGGCTGCACGTGGTGCCCAGCGCTGTGGCCACACACGAGGTGTTCAGGGTCCTGTCTGGGGGCAGGTGATGGCTGAGTAACCTCCTTAACCTGTGTGCTCTGTGCTGCTGCAGCTGAAGGAGCTCTACACGCTGCTCAACGAGAACTACGTGGAGGACGATGACAACATGTTCCGGTTCGATTACTCGCCCGAGTTCCTGCTGTGGTGAGTGGCACCAGCAGTGCGGAGCAGAGGGTGTGCAATGCTGACAGCCTGATCCTGGTGACAGGGCTGCAGCTGCCTTTGCTTGTCCCATCTTCCTTCTTCCTGAAATGTCCCTTCCCCATCTGTCACTGTGTACAGTGTCCCAGGGACACGGTGAGAGGGGCTGTCACCTAGCCCTCCCTGCCTCTGGCTCCTTCGAGATGCAGGAGCTTAAAAGTGGACTTTTTTCCTCTTTGCTTTGACCCCACAAGTATTTGTGAATGTCCCAGTAGCTGAGGAATTCCTCAGTGCTCTGGAGCTGTGAGATGAAGGCAGCTGCCAGCAATTACCCTTGGAGTCCTGTTGCAGCAGAGCTGCTGTTTCCTCGGGGTGTTCCTGAATCAAGGAATAGATTTGCTCCTGTGTCCCTAGTGAGGGCTGGTCGTGGGGTACAGGAATTGCCCTGGATCCCAGCAGTCCTTGTCACATCACTGTCACCCTCTCAGCCTCTTGCTGGCGAGCAGGACTCAGGGTGTCCCAGGGCAGGGTGGGAGGCAGGAGCAGGTACACCAGGGACCTTGGATGGAAGGTGACTGCTAAGGTGTGTCCCCTCCCCAGGGCACTGCGTCCTCCAGGCTGGCTGCCCCAGTGGCACTGTGGGGTCCGAGTGGTCTCCAGCAAGAAGCTGGTGGGATTTATCAGCGCGATTCCAGCCACCATCCACATCTATGACACGTGAGTGCAGCTCCACTGCATTTCTCATCCTGTCCCTTGCTGGCACCCGGGACTTTCTGGGAGTGCTGAGGGGGTCTGGCTACATTGTCCTCCCCAGCCCACAGCCAGACCTGCACTCCTTAGCTCTGGAGATGTTTTGCTGCCTGGAGGGGAAAATGGGGGATATTTAAGAGTCGGCAGGGAGGTTCTGGGCAGGGCCGTGTTGTAGTTAACCACTGTGAAGGCTGTTTTCCTCAACAAGCTGGGTTAACTTAGAGCACTGGCTTACAGAAATCATCCAGGGCTAGCTGGAGGCATAGAATCATAGAATATCCTGAGCTGGAAGTGATGTTCAAGGATCATCCAGTCCATGTCCTAGCCCTGCACAGGGCAGCCCAACAATCCCACCCTGTGTCCTCCGAGTGTTGTGCAAACTCTCCTGGAGCTCTGGCAGCCTTGGGGCCGTGACCATTCCCTGGGGAGCCTCTTCCCAGGAGATTGCCTAGGCAGTGCCCAGCCACCCTCTGGGGGAAGAACCTTTCCCTAATATCCTCCCCTGACACAGATTCAGACCAGTTTCCCAGGGAATCCCTAGGTAACAGCTTAAGGGAGAGTTCTCCAAACTTGGCCCCTGCCCCTTCCCTGAGGCATTGACTCCTCATTCCCTTGAAGGGGCTTGGAGGTAGATTGCCCAGGGTGTTGGTCTGATCCTCCCAGGTCAGGACAGTCAAGCCTCATGCTCTACATTGTTTCTTCCCCAAGAGAGAAGAAGATGGTGGAGATAAACTTCCTGTGTGTCCACAAAAAGCTGCGCTCCAAACGGGTGGCTCCGGTTCTGATCCGTGAGATCACGCGGAGGGTGCATCTAGAGGGGATCTTCCAGGCTGTTTACACTGCGGGAGTGGTGCTGCCAAAGCCTGTGGGGACTTGCAGGTGAGTGTCTGTGGCTCTCCCAGGATTTCTGTCTGCACACCTTTCCCTCCCGAGGTCCCCTCTGTGGCCAGTAGTGTGTGTGGGAATCCCCGGGACAGGAGAGAGTGATCCCAGCCCAGGTTTCTCCTTCTGCGCTGTCCTTCCAGGATTAAGCGTAGTGGCTTTGCTAAAGCTGCTCATGTAACACAGGAGAGGAGGCTTTGGCAGCACAAGCACTTCAGGACCGTGTTTCTCTCTGTGGGGAGCTGCTGGCCTGATGTTCTCACTTGCCCTCGTGGCAGCCATGGGAACCTCGTGGCCCCACGGCTGCCCCGCTGGCCCAGAACGAGTCTCCCACTGCCAGTGTGTTTCTGCAGGTATTGGCACCGCTCCCTGAATCCTCGGAAACTCATCGAGGTCAAATTTTCCCACCTGAGCAGGAACATGACTATGCAACGTACCACGAAGCTTTACCGGCTGCCCGAGGTGGGTGCCAGCCGGGAGCAGAGCTCAGGAGTCGCTCCTCGCTGCACGAGGGGAGAGGCACAAACGTCCTGCTCGAGGTCAAGTCCTCTGCCTGGAGAGCCAGGGTTTGCTCCATGTAGTAAATGACTCTGTCAAGCAGTTGTGCTTTATTTAATCTTTATGTATTTTTGCCTGGGTACTTGCATTTTAAGGGCAAATTCTTGCAGTTAGAGGACCCTGTGAGCTTTTGTTTGCTGGTGAGTCACAGCCTGTCGTCCTGGTAAAACAAGCAGGCAGATGTGACAGCCTTCATCTGTCCAAACACAGCCTCAGTGTGACCTTGGATCGGGTTAGTCCCTCATTCTTCAGTCACACTGATCACTTCTGGCACTGCAGTTGTCCTGCTGGGGAAGTTCCCCAGCTGGAGATGGGAGAGAGAAACAAACAATGCATTAAAATTGCCACCACCTTCCCCGACCTTGTTGGCTCCTTTCTGTCAGCCCCTTTGGGGTGGAAAGTGCTGCTTTCATGCTGGGCAGCTCCCAGTTCCTACCTCCCACAGCCACACAGGCAGCAGTTGCTGGGCTGGAGCTACTGGTTTTTGCACAGAAGCTCAGCCCCAGAGCAGATCTGGGCTTGCTGAGCCATCCCAACCCTAGATTAGTAATTGAGGCCAGCTGGGAATAACATCTTGTGGAGCCTGGGACACATCTCCCAGCCCTTGCCCACTGTGAGTGGGAACAGGAACCTGGAGGGAAGCAGAGATTTTGTGTCCTTAGTGGGTAGGAGACCACTTCCAGTGGGACCTGACCTGGCACTTGGGGATTTGGGACATGCTGTGCTCTCTGTGATCTTTGCCACCAGTGTCACGGCCGATCACATCCATCTTTGCTGGGCATGCAGGGCTGGGGGGCTGAAAATGGGCTGATCTAAGCAGAGAGCATCTCTGTGCTGCTCAATGGAGAGCCCTTGGGTGATGAAAACCACTGTGCAAGCAGCGAAACAACTTGTCCCACTTTCTGTAGACTCCCAAGACTCCTGGCTTGCGGCCCATGGAGCACAAGGACATCTCTGCTGTGCACAAGCTCTTGACTGAGTACCTGAAGCAGTTCCACCTGACACCCATGATGAGCCGAGAGGAGGTGGAGCACTGGTTCTTACCTCAGGAGAACATCATCGACACCTTTGTGGTAGAGGTGAGGGGCAGGAGCCGGATGGGAGGGGTGTTTCCCTGGGCTTTGGCCTCTGCTGGAGCTGTGGGAGCAATCAGGGAGGGGCTCCATTCCCCTCTGGGATGGGAGTTTGCTGAAGGATGGTGCTTCCATCTTGGGGCCCTGAGTCTCCCTGCAGCCATCACTCCAACTGGCAGAGCCCCTCTAAGGCTCGGCCAGGCTTTATGACAGCCTGACATGTTGTGATGTCACTTCTGCCTTCCAGAGTGCCCCTGGAGAGGTGACAGACTTCCTGAGCTTCTACACACTGCCCTCCACCATCATGAACCACCCGACTCACAAGAGCCTGAAAGCTGCTTATTCCTTCTACAACGTTCACACCAAGACGCCTCTCATTGACCTCATGAGTGACGCGCTCATCCTCGCCAAGTCGGTGAGGGATGGCAGGGATGGGGTGGCACCTCTGGGCAGCTCACCAGGAGCTCACCAGGAGATTCACTGGGCAGCTCGCTGCAGGCTGGCCACCCTTGGCTTTGTGGGAAGGGCTTGTTCCCAGGGCTGTAGAAATCCAAATCGGAAAGGATCTGCCACCCAGGAGAAGGAGGCAGGGGTACCTTGAACTTTCCAGCTCGTGGTGAGCTGAGCTTAGGATGTTACTCATGTCCTACAGCAAATAGTCCTGTAGTATTTGGATTGAGGGTGGGGACACCAAGGCTGAGCTCTTCTGTTTTTCTGTGATTCAAAGCCAGGCAGGAAAGGGGGACAGGCTGCTCACGGGTGGGAGGAGTTCCCCAGTACAAAAGCAGGATCTGATGGCTTCATGTCTTCCCTGTGCAGAAAGGATTTGACGTCTTCAATGCACTGGATCTCATGGAAAACAAAACCTTCCTGGAGAAGCTGAAGTTTGGGATCGGGGACGGGAACCTGCAGTATTACCTGTACAATTGGAAGTGTCCCAGCATGGCACCAGAGAAGGTCAGTGCTGTGAGGGAGGGTCTCATCACAGCCCTGGGGTTTGCTGTCACCCACACCTGAGCATTCCCAGCCCAGCCAGTGTCCTTGCAGTGTCACACATGGTGATGGGTGAATCCAGTGTCAGCTCCCTGTGCCATCTCCTGTGCCTGCACAGAGCGTGTCCCTGGGGAAAATCCTCCACACTCGTTTTTCCAAGCTAATTTTATTCCTGTACTAGTGCAGGTTTGGTCCTTCCCCTCACACCAGCCTCTTCCCTCTGAGGAAGGAGGCCAAGCACAGAGGAGACAGCAGAGGGCTGCAGGCTGATGGATGTGACACTGGGGGTTGTGACAGTCACCTGTGATCCTGCACAGGACCCGTGTGTCACTGCACAGCCCTGGGTGTCAATGTGTCCTGGTGGGGTGGGAGGAACAGCCACTCCTCTGGAGAGAACAGACAGGCTGCAGCAGCATCTGTGACAAAGGAGCTCTGCCACCACATGCAGGGGGCTGAGCCATGGGATCCCACAGTGTCATTTGTCCCCAGGGCCAGCAGCCTGTTCCCCACCCAGCTGCTCCCAGAGCTGTGCTGCAGCCCCGTTTACCTGCCCTGTGCCATTCTGAGGCAGCACCTGGTTGCTACTGTCCCTCCACCCCAAAGAAGTGCTTCAGCATCTGCCCAGTCCACAGCCCCCTTGCAGAGGATGGTGCTGAGAACCAGAATCTGCCTGGCTATACCACAGCTAATTAATGCCTTGATGGCAGTCACGGGCCTTTGGTTCCCTGATGTGAAGCCAGATCTGTCTCTGGGCACAAACCCATGTGCCCTAAACCAGCCTCACTTGCCTGCTGAGCCTCCTAGGAAGCCCTGAGAGGTTGCCAGGAGGTGTCAGCAATCCCTTCTTTTGCTGGGACAGCTCGGGGCTGGGAGAGCCTCATGCTGGGAATGTTTCCTGTGGTGGGGCTGCCTCTGGGACCACTGGGTCAGAGTGTATGACCGGACACCAGCATGTCCTGGAGCGTCCCCAGCAGTGCCAGCTGCCTGCAGAGGGACATGTCCAGGGACCAGACTCTTGGGAAGCAGCTTCTCCCAAGTCACAGAATCATGGAATGGTTTGGGTTGGAAGGGACCTTAAAAGAATATCTTGTTCCACCCCCTGTCACAGGCAGGGACACCTCCCACTATCCCAGGGTGCTCCAAGTGCTGTCTGACCTGGCCTTGGACACTTCCAGGGATCCAAGGCAGCCACAGCTTCTCTGGGCAACATGGGCCAGGGCCTCACCAGCCTCACAGGGAGGAATTCCTTCCCTATATCCCATCTAACCCTGCCCTCTGGCAGTGGGAAGCCATTGCCCCTTGTCCTCTCACTGCAGGCCCTTGCCTAAAGTCCCTCTTCGAGCCCCTTTTGGCACTGGAAGGGGCTCTAAGGCCTCCCTGCAGCCTTCTCCAGGCTGAACAACCTCAACTCACAGGAGAGGTGTTCCATCCCTCTACTCATCACGAGCTCAGAAACATCCTTGGCTCATGAAATCAAGGCTGTCTCATAACCTGACAGGACTTGTCACACCTCAGACATTGGTCACCTCCACAGATCAGAGCTGGGCAGGGCCTGTGTGCTCATTCAGCCCCAAATCCAGGGCTTTGCTGCTCTCAAATATCCCAAAATCAGTGGGGAAACCCACACAGACAACACTGAGCCCTCCCAGCTGCATCCACGCGGAGCTGGGAACGGAGCAGAAGATACAACCTGACCCCATTTCCATTGCCCCCAGGTCGGATTGGTGCTGCAGTAAGGGAGCCCTTGCCAGGAGAGCGTGGAGGAGCCGGGCCTGTGGAGGTGCTGCCCTCATCCTTTCTGCCAAAGCTGGACCCACACCGGGAGAGGGGGACCGGAGCCGCCGCCCCCGCTGCCGCAGCCGTCTCCTTGTTTGATTTAATTGCATCCTCATAAAGACATGATCAAGGGAATGTAACTGCTGAAACTAGATCATGATTGGCATATAATGGATTTAACGGGTGAATAATAAAAGTATATATTATATATATTTTAAATCTTTCCTGTTCCCAACTGCCATGAGTTACATTCGGCTGCTGAAGGTCACCACTGGGCCGCTGGACTGGGACTTTTCTCCGTGGGGACAGCTGAGGCTGATGCTGTGGTGCCGGCGTGCTGGAGCTCCGGGACGTGGTGCCTGGTGGCCAAACCCTCCCGCCTGCCCCGAGGCTGCTTTGGGCTCTCCCCTGCTCAGCTCTTTGCCCCTGGTTTGCTCCTGACTCATCAACAAGGTCCCTCCCTGCGGGCTCGGGAGCACGGCGAGATTCCTTTCCAAGGGCTATTTGTGCAAGCGATGCCTTGTCCCATCTCCTGCCCAGCCACGGAGACTCCAACCCTTCCTGCTCGACGGGGCGAGCGCCGAACCGCGGGGCAGCAGAGCCCGAAGATCCAGGAGGGATTCGGCTCCGGAGTGTGTCCGGCACGCCCTGCTCTGCTCAGACTCCTGGGGCTCCTTCCCCTCAGCCTCCCCCGGGGGGCTGTGGGCACCGGGAAATGCTCCACTGCCACAGCTCCGGCCTCTGCTCAGCTGCTTTTCTCTGGAAGCACGGAAGTACAGATCCACGCCATCAGCATCAGCCTGGAGCTTCAGCCTCCCCAGCCCCCTGTGCCTCCACCACCAGCTCCCGCTGTCGCCTCGTGCTGTGGGATCCACCGAGATACAGGAAATGTTTTCACAGAAAACCTTCATCCCAGCGAGACCTTTTGGGAAAGGAGTGCCTGGACAGCCTCCTGCCATGTCATGAACCATGTCCACCCAGAGCTCCGAGATGCTCCTGCCCGCCCAGCCAAAGGTTTCCAAAGCTGCACACCAAGGCCAAGACCCCGTCTATGCACTCCCACGCCTCCCTGTCCCTGTGTGTCCCTGTCACTCCCCGTGGCACCATGAACCCTAAGAGCCTGTGCCCACACCAGCCTGGACCTGTGGGGCCTCAGTGGGGACCAGGAGCCCATCACATCCCCTCTGGCAGTGCCATCACATCCCCCCTGCTCGGGGTCCTGTGTCACCTATGCAAGTACCTTTGTGTCCCCTCCTGTGTCCCTGCTGTCCTGGGCTAGGGGAGGCTGGGTGCGGGTAGGGGACACCCAATGGGACCCTCCCCCTGTCCCCATGGCAGGTTTGAGGGCTGCTCTAATGATTCCTCCCAGCTTCCATGGGTGCAGCACCCATGGGTGCTTGGCAGCTCCCCAGGGCACCACTGATTTGGGGGTGGGCTCAGCCTTGATCCACCCACAATGGGCCCCGGGGGGTGACAGAGACACTGGGACAGGCTCTGTTAAAATAAAACCTTTATTCTATTGGCTTGATCCCAGGATGTAAATCTGTGACTGTCGCTGGTGCCAGAGCAGAGGTTGGGAATGTCCCCACCTGGGCACAATGGAGTGTGCGGTGGCAGTGTCCCCTTAGGGAATCCAGAGTGATGGCACCGTCCTTGCATCCCAAGAGAGGGGCTGGGATCAAGCATGCCCAGGACTGGTGACGTTTCAGGGTCGCTGTCACCCCTGTGGGGCTGTGCTGGGCTGTTGCTGGCCCATTCAGCCTGTCCTGGTTGTCACACCATCTCTGTCCCCTCAAGGAGGGGAGGAGCAGGGCGCCAGCAGATTGGGTGGCATTGGGGAACATGGAGGGGAGCCCTTCACCCCTTTGGGTCCTCCTCGCCCTGCTGTCATCACAACAGGTGAGCAGTGTCCCTGGACTGTCCCCACGCAGGGTGCCCACCCGTGGAGGAGCCTGTTGTCCCCACATGGAGACACGATGTCCCTCCCAGGGCACCTCGGGGACACAAGGCTGTCCCTCCCCTGGACGCCTCACAGGCTCTTGCACCGAACGTGCACGAAGAGCGTGGCCGGGGACAGGGACGCCCCGTCCTTGGAGAGCAGGTGGATGTGTCGGTACCCTGGGGACAGACGGGGGCTCAGCCGGGGGCAGGGGGCTGTCCCCATCCCCGGAGGGCAGCGGGGTGGCAACCACACCCACCTTGGCGCATGCTGGGCAGGGGCAGCGTGAACTGGCCCACGAAGTCGTTGCAGGAGGTGCTGTCGTAGTCCTCCACCACGAAACGCACCAGGGCCAGCTCGGGCGCCCGCACCTGGAACCGCAGCGTCTCCTCCCAGCGCGGGTTGAAACCTGCGGCAGCGGCGGGGCTTGGGTGTGGCCACCGGGGCCACCCCTCACCCTGCGGGGACTGGGACCCCCAGTGTGGCCACCGGGGCCACCCCTCACCCTGCGGGGACTGGGACCCCCAGTGCGGCCACCGGGGCCACCCCTCACCCTGCAGGGACTGGGGACCCCCAGTGCGGCCACCGGGGCCACCCCTCACCCTGCAGGGACTGGGACCCCCAGTGCAGCCACCGGGGCCACCCCTCACCCTGCAGGGACTGGGACCCCCAGTGCAGCCACCTGGGCCACCCCTCACCCTGTGGGGACTGGGGACCCCCCAGTGCGGCCACTGGGGCCACCCCTCACCCTGTGGGGACCAGCGTGGCCCCCAGTGCTGCCACCAGGGGCACCAGGTCACCCACAGTCTCACAGGGACCAGCAGGACCCCTCAACCTGTGCACTGCCCCTGCCTTGGCCGAGCTGCCGTCCTGCACTGTGGGATGTGAGGACTGGGACAGGCTGGGGGAGTGGGGGTGATACTGGGGTCACAATGGGGTGTACTGGGGGAAAGGGGGTCATAGTAGGGGAATGAGAGTCATGCTGCCCATGGTGGGGTGTACTGGGGAAAAGGGGGTCATCCTAGTGCTGGAATGGGCTATACTGGGAGAATGGGAGTAACACTGTGGTGGGGTATACTGGGGGAATGGGGGTCATACTGGGGCTGTGGGTACTGGGGAGGATGGGCATCCCACTGGGCTTGGACTGGGTATACTGGAGGCCATAAGGGACCAGCACTGGAAGAACTGGGATATGGACCCTGCTGCTGGTGGGGATCAGTCTGTGCTGGGGAGGGGGCATCGGGATGCACAGAGGGGACTGGGATGTCCTGGGCACTGGATCAACTGGCAGTGAGAGCTGGGGTGTGGGTACCCAAGGGACTGTCCCTCCCAGAGATCAGGGTGCCCCTGGCATCAAGGTGTCCCTGGATCAGGGTTCCCTGGGGCATCCCCAGGGACCACATGCCCTGAGATGTCCCTGGGGACCAGGTGCCTTGAGCTGCCTCGGGTATCAGGGTGCGCTGGGGTCGTCCTGGGGGTGAGGCTGTCCCTGGGATGCCTTAGGGGACCAGGTGTCCTGAGGGACCCTGGGGGTCAGGGTATCCTGGAGCACCCCTGGAGATCAGGTTCTCTGGGGTGTCTGCAGGGATCAGGGTGCCCCAAGAGACCCTGGGAGCCAGGTTGTCCTTGGGCATTCCTGGGATTTGGGAAGTAACGGGGTTGTAAGAGGTAATCAGTAATTGGATGTCCCTGGGGTTTGGGGTGCCCTGGAGCACTGGGGATTGGGTGCCCTGGAGTGTCCCCATGGGTCCAGGTGCCCAGGGGTGTCCCCGGGGTGCCCAGGTGCCAGCACTCACCGTTGTTGAGCTTGTGGTGGGTTTGTTGCTTGGCGCAGTCGGCCGGGATCCCGTGGATCTCCACGCGCACAAAGGGATCCACGATGGAGCTGCCCTTGTCCCTGTTCAGCTTGGGCAGCTGCTGTGCCGTGATCACCTGTGGCACAGGGAGCTGGGGACCAGGGGACAGCGACCAGGAGGGGCCCAGGGGCACGTGGGTGTGGGGAAAGGACTGGTGCCCCCAGGAGAAAGGACGTGGGTGGCACTTGGCTGGGGTTGGGGACACGGAGAAAAGGAGGGAAGTGGCTGATGCCACCCAGTGGCTGACACCAGCTGGATTTGGGGACAGGCTTGGTGTCACCCAGAAGAAGTGTCCTGGGTGGCACACAGTCAGGAGTGTGGATGGGGTGAGGAGGAGGAGGGAGGTGGCTGGTGGCATCCAGGAGAAGGGACAGAGGTGGCACATGGCTGCGTGTGGGGACAGGATTGATGTCCCCAGGAGGCGGCAGGTGGTACCCAGCCAGGAGTGGGGACGGAGTAAAGAGGAGGGGGGTGGTTGGTACCACCCAGGAGAAGGAACATGAGGGGCATGTGGCTGGGTCCCCCAGGAGAAGAGATGTGGGTGGCACTCGACTGGGATTGGGAAAGGGTGGGGAGGAGGGAGGGGGTGGGTGCCACCTCAGAGCAGGGACATGGCTGATGGCAGCTGGGTTTGGGGACAGGGTTGGTGTCACTCAGGAGAAGAGACATGAGTGGTACCCAGACAGATGTGAGGGGACGGTCAGTGTCCCCAGCAAAAGAGAGGTCGGTGGCACCCAGGAGGTGTGTGAGTGGCCCTGGGCTGAAAGTGGGGTAGGCATCACCCTGAGGAGACATGGGTGGCACCTGGCTGGGAGCGGGGTTGGTGTCACCTGCACAGGCATTGGAATGTCGTGGGCGTGACCCAGCAGGGACGTGGGTGTCACCCACGCAGGCATGGGGACAGGCTCGTGGGGTGTGCTCACCCTGACGTGCAGCGCCAGGCGCCGGGAGCCCTCCCCGGGGGGGCTGCGCAGGCACGGGGGCTTCAGGACGTAACCGCAGCGCCCGTTGAGCAGGAAGCGCCCGGCGTTCAGGTCCATCTCGTACCCCGGCGTCTGGAAGTTGAGGGCCACTGTGGGGACAGCAGGACGGGCTGTCAGGGTGGGGGACGGCCCCGGGGGCAGGGGGCAGGTCTGGGAGGTGCTGGGGGTCTCACCCAGCTGGCAGCCAGCGTTCCACATCTCCTGGGGGTTGTAGTTGGCAGAGTTCATCTTGAGCCCCAGCGGGTACACGCGGCTGAGCTGGCGGACGTTGTACCGGACCAGCGCCGGGCCTGGCCAGGGGACATGGCTCAGTGGGGCCTCTGCACCCTCGGGTGCTGTGGGGGGCCCCAAAGGCAGGTGATGGGCCCAGGGACACTGACAGAGCCTGCCCAGCTGGGTGGACCCTGAGCCTGAAATGTGACCCAGGCCCTGAAACCAGACCCTGGCGTTCAGACCCCAACCCTGGACCTTGACCTTGGACCCCTGACCCCAAACCTTTGACCCTGGATCCTGACCTTGACCCCACACCTTGCCTTTAAACCCCTGACCCTGGACAGTAACCATGGAATCCAGACCCTGACCCTAGATCTTGACCCTAGTCCTTGGACCTCAGACTCCAACCCAAAACTCCCAAGCCCTGATCCAGATCCTAATCCCAGTCCTTGACCCCAGACATTGACTCTGGTCCCAGACCCTGATCCTGGACCCCAGACCCTGAACACTGACTCAGATCTTTATCTCAGGCCCTGACTTCAGATTCTGACCCTGACCCCCAGACCTTGACCCTAGACCTCAGTCCCTGGACTCTGACCCAGACCTTATTCCCAGCCCCAGGCACCACATCCTAAACCCTGATCCTAAACTCTGATCCCAGGCCTTGATCCTGTGTGACCCCAACCCTGGCCTCTGGCCCAGGCCCTGCCAGCAGACCTCAGTCTCACCCATCCAGGGCAGCCTGGGTGAGGCCAGTGACCCTGACCACCACCCTAGAGCCACCCAGGAGATAGAGACCACAATTCTGTGATTTCATCCCAGTGACTCAGGAGCATGGGCCCACCCTGTCCCCATCCCTGTCCTCTGTGTCCCCATCCCCATCCTCCCTGTCCCTGTCCCCATCCAGTGGCCCTCACCCGCCTCCTTGATGAGCTTCCGTGCCTTCCTCTCGCTGAAGGAGGACATCTGGCAGGGCTGGGGGTGGCGCAGGGCCTGGGCCAGCCCGGGGAAGGGGACAGCCTGGCAGTACACCACCAACGCCGACAGCTCCGGGGACACCTGCGCTGCGTCCTTGGCCTGCGGGAGCCACCAGGCGTCAGGGACAGCCTGGAGAGGGTCTACGGACCCCCCTCCCCTAGGGGAGCTAGTGCTGAGTGCTGAGACCCCCGAGGCCATGGACACCCTCAAAGCAGTGGAGACCTCAACGTGGTGCAGAACCTGAGGCAATGGAAGGATGGACATGGGGCTGATGGAGAACCCGAGCAGGTTGAGAACCTGAGGTCACGGAGAACCCAAGGGGATGGACAGCCCAAGACGTTAGAGACCCCAGGGTGAGGGAGACCCCAACGTGCTGGAGAACCTGAGATGATGGGCACCCCAAAATGATGGAATACTTGAGGGGACAGGGACTCCAAAGTGATGCAGACCCTGGATGTGATGGAGGCCCAACATGATGGAGAACTTGAAGTGGCAGAGACATCAAAGTGTCAGAAACCCCAGAAACGGGCTGCCAGCCCAAAGGGAAGAGGGAGGCACAGCTGAAGGGTCCCCAGGCTCGGTCCCCTCCTCCAGGCAGTGACAGCCACTCTCTGCCCCCCCGCCAGCCCCCCCAGCTCCATCCTGTGACCCACCTGCAGAGGTTTGATCTCCTGCAGCGACTGCAGCGACTGGAAGAGGAGAGAGCGGGGCTGCAGAGGGGATGCTGGCAGTGCTCAGCTGGGACAGTGCCAGCATGCCATTGTCCCACAGCACACCAGGATGCTCTGATCCATCAGGACCACCAGGACACCATGGTCCTCCAGCACCACATCCCTGGAGAAGTCTCTTACCCGCCGGGGGCTTCTCTCCTGCGCCTTCTCCTCTTCTTCTTCCTCCTCTTCCTCTTCCTCCTCCTCGGGGTCCAGAAGGGAGTCCAGGACACCCTGAGGTTCCTGCCACAGCTCTGGGAGCTTCTTGCCCTTCACCAGGATCTTTTCCTTCAGCTGCTGCAGGAGGCACAGCCGAGCTCAGGGCTCGGAGGGGATGTGGGGACACCGTGGTGGGTGCGCAGGTGGCCTTACCTCTGGTGAGGGGAGATCGTGGGGGTCCTGTCCCTGCAGGGGCTGTGTCAGCAGCTTGTCCCCAAGGATGGCCTTCATGTGCCGGGCCATGGTGGCCTGCTGCTCCAGCCCACAGTGGTTCTCCAGGGACAGGATGACGGGGTAGGGGGATTTCTGGGTATGGAGACAGGCAGTGCTCAGCACCCAGCACCCAGCACCCAGCACTCCTCCGGGGCTGCGGGCCCTGGCCTCACCTCGAAGGCGGAGTCGCGGATGCTCTCGATGACGTCGCGGAAGAGGATTTTGGAGGTGAGCGTGTGGCCGTGGTAGACGACAGGTTCCCCATTGGAGCCCTCCCAGCAGTCCAGCTCCACACAGCGGCACCCTGCCCTCAGTGCCCTGCCACCACATCACCAGATCCCCGTCACCCTCAGCCACGGGACCGTCTGGGGCTCCACGGGGACCAGGGACACCCACCTGACGTAGGCTTCGGTGCTGCTGGTGCCGCCGATCTGGTTGCGGGTCAGGTAGGTGTTGTGGGAGGAGGAGATGAAGTAGTGGCTCAGGGGCTGGCTCATGTCCTGGTGCACCTTGGTGTGCTCCTGGTTGAGGATGTCACCAGCAGCCGAGAGCAGGTACATCATGAAGCCATCCAGCATCATCAGGTCCTGCCGCTTGGCTGTGGGACACGGTGGCAGGTGTCACAGAGGGCTGGCATGGTGCTGGCAGGGTGGCACCCGGGGCCCTTCCCCACTTGGAGGTCCCAGTGGTGCCATGTTCACCCCCGACCTGGCACTGCGGCACCCAGGGTCGTGTAAGTTCCCTCGAGTGTCCCATCTCCATCCTGATGTCACTCATCTTGCTAGTGCCACATTCACTCTGGATGTGGCACGGTGACACCCATGAGGTGTGGAGGTTCCCTGTCCCCACCCTGGTGTCCTCTGTCCTCAGAGTGCAATGTCACCCTAGATCTGGCACTGTGGCACCCAGGGGATGTGGAGGTCCCTTTGTGTCCCACCTCCCATCTGATGTCCCCCATCCTCCTAGTGCCACATCTACCTTAAGGGTACTACTGTAACACCCTAAAGACATGGAGGTCCTTCATCCCCATCATGATGTCCCCTGTCCTCCTAGTGCTATGTTAGCCCTGGACCTGCCAAGACAAATCCCTCAGCAGTGTCACATTCATATCAGAGCTGGCATCACATCTCCCATGAGACATGGAAGTCCCCCTGCTGTCCGTCCATCCCCACTTCACATCCCCTGTCCCCACACTGTCACATCCACCCGGCAGCAGCCAGGCCATGAGCTGGATGGCTGACCCTGGGGGCACCCTGGGGATGGGCACAGGGACAGTAACAGAAGCCTTGGAGGACCCTATACCTGTTTGGGGGGTGACACCACCAACCAGGGCCCCATCCCTGCACATCCATGGCCTCTCGTGGCTGTGGCAGTGCCGTTATCCCGTTATCCCGTTATCCCGTTATCCCGTTATCCCGTTACCCCAGCCCCACCCTTCTCGTTGAGCTCGTAGGTGCGGATGATGGCGCGGGCCTGGCGCAGGCTGGAGTCCTCGCCCTGATCCCTCAGGAAGTCCTGCAGCTCCTCGGCCGACAGCACTCGGTCCTCGCCCGAGTAGCGCCCGAAAAGCTCCTCCAGCTCCGGCCGCCGCAGCAGCCGCCGGCAGAACTCCTCCAGCTCCCGGCCCTCCAGCCGCTCGTTGCCCGAGTGGTCACACTCCTGACGGGACACAGCCCAACCTCAGGGACTGTCCCCTCCCTGTGGGGACAGGGTACAGCCACCCCCTGCCTTGTTCTGCCTGTCCCCTGGCGTTGGCAGTGTGAGTGTGATGAGTTTGGGGGGGGGTCAGCTACTGGAATGTCTCTTTGTTCCCCCATCCAGAGCCCACTGACCCTCCACTGTGGGGTGGAGCAGAGCAGAGCTCCGTGCCTCAGTTTCCTCAGGTGGAAAGGGGCCCTGGGAGATGCCCAGAGGGACAACTCTCCATGGAGGAGAAATGTCACACCCTGAGGACACACGAACTGTGGCTGGGACAGCTCACCCCACCTCACCCCTCTCCACCGTGTGCTCCTGATGGGACCCAATCACTGGTGGTGGGTGGCTTTGGGTGTGAGGAGTTTGTCAGTTCTCTGGGCTGGGCCAGGCAGACAAGGAGCCAGCAATTCCCTCTGCTCACAGAGCGGTCACAGCAGGCGAGGCAGAGCAGGACAGGTACCTTGAAGAGCTTGGAGGCATAGACATCATCCATGTCGATGTTGAGCATCCTCAGCATGCTCTTCACCTCCCGGAAGGACATCTTGTTGTCCTTGTTCCTGTCTGCTCGCTGCAGGACCCCATGGATCCAGCTGCACCGGGGTAAGGAAACCACCTGGTGTCACCTGCAGCTGTCCCCACCCTGTCCCCAAGCCCCCAGAGCTCCCTCAAAGGATACTGGTCGAGCTTCTCCATCTGGCTCATGGCCTGCAGCCGCCCCATCAGCTTGGTGAGCCCCTGCACCCAGTGCCGGGCATCCTCCTCGCCGCGGGCGGCCAGGTCCAGGTTCTTGCGGCGGCCCTTGAAGGCGAGACTGAAGCAGTGGCGCTCGGGGAAGGCGGCCCCGTGCTTGCGCAGCCCCTCCGACTGGCGACCCTCGCGCACCCCCTCGATGTGCGTCACCGAGACTGCGGGGACACGCGCGGGGTGGGGAGGGACGATGGACGTGCTCCCTCGGCGGGTCACCCACCCGCGGGTATCCTGCAAGACACCCTGGCTGCTGATGGACACCCCGCGCGTCCCCGCCGCGCCCCAGGGCACGGGGCTCGGCTCTTGCCGGTGCCGCAGTCGGGCTTAGCCCGCTAATCCCAGGCGAGACAGGAGCCGCGGCCGCTGTCCCTGCGGGGATGGGGACGGGAACGCTGGCAGGGCACGGAGCCGCCTCGCAGCCGTGCCAGCTCCAGGCACCCATCCCAGATGAGAGGGTGGAAAGAGACGGGTGACGCCGGGGAGGGGGACAGTCTGGTCGGGATGGAGACGGGACCTTGAGCTGACCCCAGGGGGGATGGGGAAGGGTAGGGGCTCTTACAGCGCTGCATGGGGTGTAGTGGGAGGCACTGGGAAGTGTTGGATGGCTCTGGGAGCCACTGGGTGAAGTGGGTCAGAGTTAAGGTATTGGGTGGGAGTCCATATTCTGGACTGGATTCATATCTCAGGTCAGGGTCTGGATCCCGGGCTCGGGATGCAAGTCCTGGATTGAGGTCTGGGTCCTGGATGGGAGTCTGGGTCCTGGATTGGGGTCTGAGTGCTGGGAAATGTCTGGGTCCTGGGTGGGGATCTGAGGTCCAGGTCACAGGTGAGGATCCAGGCAGGGATCTGGGTCCCAGGGGGTCGCAGGTGGAGGTCTGGGTGGGGTCTGCCCGGGCCCTGGCCCTCCCTGCAGCTCACAGCAGTGCAGATGTGTCCCACGTCCCCGAGCCCCGTGGGACAGTCCCGGCACTCACAGCTCTGGGGGGAGCGGGCGCGCCCGAAGCGTCCCTCGAAGCAGACGGTGACCCCGTCCTCCTGCAGGCGGAACAGCCGCTCCCTGCAGCCCCCCTTGGCCTTGACCTTCCAGAGCAGGGACCCCCGGAGCATCCGCTGGACGTCCTCATCCTCCATCAGCCCTGCGGGGACCAGCCCTGGGCTACCGGGGGACCCAGGGGGCTCTGGGGGCACGGGAGGTTCTAAGGGCGAACTGGGGGTACGGGCTGGGAGTGTGGGGGGGTGCACATCTGTGTGCACATCTGTATCCTATGGGATGGCATGGGACAGATGGGGCAGGAGGGATGGGATGGGATGGGA
>VZRX01020757.1:2306-22238 GCA_013398075.1 Notiomystis cincta
GCCCGGGTCGGGCCGCGGTGTCGCTGCCGGGGGCCGGCGCCCTGTCCCGCCGGGAGCAGCCGCCTCACGGCCCGGCCGAGGTGCCGGGGTTGTGCACCCCGTGCCCGCCGAGGGGGAGCTCGGCCTGGGTGTGCAGAGTCCCTTTGGACCGGGGCAGAAAGGCAAACGGGGCGGTCCCTTAAAGTGATGCGGTTACTGAAAATACAAGAGCGGTTTTGCCCTTTTCCACGTCTCTGTCAAAGGGGTTTTTTTTTTGTGTGGGAAGGGGTGTTTCGTGAGTTGAATATTAGGAGCACTTTTTTCTAATTTCATTAGACGTTGGAATGGGCTGTGGACTGGGGAGGGAAGTGGTGGAGTCAGCATCCCCGGAAGTGTTTAAGGTGCTCAATGCCGTGGTCAGGGTGGCACAGTGGTATTTGATCGTAGGTTGGATGCGATGGTCTCAAAGGTCTTTTCCAACCCAATTGATTCCACGATTCTGTGATTTTGGGAAAGAGCTGAATCTGTTCCGCTTGCTATGATGTACTTTGGAGATGTGGGATTAAATAGCAGGTTAAAACCTGATGAATGAAATGTGGGGTTTTTTTCTTCTTTTAGTAATTTATCTGCAAACTGTTGGTCCCGTCTTCATCCTGTAAACATGTTCAACAATTATAATATGAAGTTCCACCACAGCAAAGCTCTCACCTCCCCGTATCCAGGATCACACATTGAGCGTAGCCAAGTTCCTGAAGATAAAGTGGGCTGGCTGACTGAGTGGAAAGATTATAATCCTGTGGAGTACACTGCAAAGTCTGTCTTGGCTGGACCCAGTTGGGCAGATCCCCAAATCAGGTGAGTGGAAGTGGTGGCTCTTTCCCCTTGTGAACATGGAAGCAAGAAATAGTCATGAATTGAGTCAACAAGATAATCTTAAGTGATGTGTGATTCTACAGTGATGTGTGGAAGTCAAGATTAAGAAAAGTGATGGTTAGAGAACTGAGCTGTTTGGGTTTGTTTTGAAGGTCTTTGACACACTGATTTTACTGAGCTGATTGGAATAATGTATAGCTGTTGATGCTGTGCAAGTGTTTCTCTGTGTTGTGAGCTAAATAAAAATCTAATTCTCCTTAAGAATTTTGAAGAACATTTTAGTGATACACTTGTTTGTTTGTTCATGGTTGGAATATAACATGAAAAGAAAGTGTAATTGCAGTTCTTGAAGTGAGCACTCACTAAGGAAATGTGAAAGGTTGAATTAATTACAGTAATTTTTTTTGTGATTAAGTAACAATGTGGGTGTCAGTTCTTCTGTCTAAAGTAACAAGGGATAGGACAAGAGGAAATAGCCTCATGTTGTGACATGGGAAGTTTAGATTGGATATTAGTAAAAAATTCTTCACCACAAAGTTTCTCAGGCACTAGAACAGGCTCCCCCAGGGAAGTGGTGGAGTCACTATCCCTGGAGGTATTTAAAAGATGTGTGGATGTGGCACATGGGGGCTTGGTTTAGGGCTGGGCTTGGTAGTGCTGCATTGGACTTGGTGATTTTAAAGATCTTTTCCAACCAAAATAATTTTGTGATTCTACAACTCTAACCTTAACAAAAATACCTTTGAAAAACTTTGTCTAAATGAAAATTGAGAGAGGTGCAATATTAAATACTTCAGTTCTGTGCTTTTGCCTACAGAACTAAACACAGAGGGACTGTCATCAGAAAAAGTTAGGACTTCATAGCCTCCTATAGAGATGGGAGGGCCTGC
The DNA here is from genome assembly GCA_013398075.1 of Notiomystis cincta. Lineage (NCBI taxonomy): Eukaryota > Metazoa > Chordata > Aves > Passeriformes > Notiomystidae > Notiomystis > Notiomystis cincta. The sequence continues at coordinate 4,049 of VZRX01020757.1, forward strand.
ACTCCAGTTCTGGTAAAAACTGCTCATTAGTCAAAGGGATATTGCAGGTCTGATAGCTGGCGTACAAGCTTTTGTGTTTAATAATTTGTCTCTGTTAAATTCTTATTTGCCACACAGTGATGAAGGTTTTTCTCCCAAATTCAATGAGAGAGATGGAGAAGTAGAGAGGAAGAGTCTGAATGGCTTGTATCTGATTGAAAATGGGAGACCCCGGTGAGTGTGGGTTTTTTGTTTGCCTATTGATGTAGTTTCAGTGCTCTTACAGCTCTGTCAGTTCTGGTACATAGTATCTGCTAGGACAAAGCCAAGAGAGAAAAATGTAATCTAGTTTGATGAATCTACGTTGATGAAGGAGAAAAACATGCTGTGTCTCTTGCCATTTAAAGTATATGGTGACACCAAATATGTGTTGCTGTCCTTCCCTTTTTTGTTATTTAATGGTTTGTTATTTGTGGGTTTTGTGAGTTTTGTTTTGTGTGTTTGTTTTGGTTTGTTTTTTCATTTGGTTGGGTTTTTTTTAGACTATTTTGAATATGGGGAAGTAAATATGTTTAAGGGCATAGAAATTTAGCAGAAAATACCTTGTGTTTCAGCTGGTCCTCAGAGATCAGAGGAGCTGAGTGTGGCTGGCTGGGCTTAATTTCCAAGTGGAACTAGTTCAGGACTATATAAGTCATGTACTGTGGCATTTATTTCAGCAATCCAGTGGGAAGGACTGGCCTCACCGGCAGAGGATTGTTGGGGCGCTGGGGACCAAACCATGCTGCTGATCCTGTTGTAACCAGGTAAGGGACAGGTGACTGCAGGGTACCCTGCAGTAGAGAAAAAACCCATGCATTTTGCTTCTTTTATGCATCTCTGAACAGGGTTTTACTTTTCATGGCCCTTTCCTCTGTGTGTTCTTTATGTGTAAGCCCATTCTGCCTTTGTTATGTAAGAAACACTAATTTGACTTAGTCTGCGATAGGAGGAGGTGAGATTAGGATGCTCTTTTGGTCACTATGCTTTTTTTTGATATGCTTTTCCCAGCAGGATGTGTGTGTGCGTGCTAACCATTTTACACAAAGTATTCAGAAAAGATTGTGAGGTTAACAGAAGAACAAGCTAGAATGTGCCATGCTGAAGGCAGGACCATTGTGGAAAATGATCCTGATGCATTTTACTTTTTCCCCTTTCCAGAAAGATGCTGATGCTCCTGAGTTGCTTTCTTGAAAGTAAATGCTGGCATTGTTTTTGTTTTATTTTTGTTTAGACAGCTTTTTGCTTTGCCTGTTGGTAGCTCTTAATTCTTTACTAAAGGTGATGGTGGGTTGCTTGTGGCTTTGTCCTGATGCTGTTGCAGCCTGTGTCACCATTCTGTTCCAGCAGAAACATTCTCGTCCTCTTAGTATGGATTGGCACAAGTGCAGCTCAGAGAGCTTTCAGAAGGAGCTGCTGCTATTAGCCTGGCTGCAGAAATGTGCCTCATGGGCATGTTCTGCCCTTTTGGCTGAGGAAAACCCTTCGTGTTCTGCCCTTGGTTGCAGTCCTGCTGGATGGCATCCATCTGTGTACCCTGACTGTTCATTCTCTGCTTTGTTTGTCCCCACACAGGTGGCAGTGCCTTCCTGTCCCTCTATCAGGTCCTTGTGTCAAGAAGCAGCAAAACATGTTCTTGTTTATCATTTGCTGCAGGTGGAAAAGGGACAGAAGCGGCAATAAAGTTGCTCATCCAGCTACTGGCAAGAACATCTTGCAGTTCGTAGCCATCAAGAGGAGAGACTGTGGGGAGTGGGCCATTCCAGGGGTAAGGGCAAAGTTCCAGAGGCAGTTGACATTTCCCTGCTGGTGAGGCCATGAGGCACATATGGCATGTGTATGATGCAGGTGGATGTAATACACTAAGAGCCAGGAGTTAAAATGTGTAGAATCTAAGGAATAGTCTTTTGTTGTTGTTGTTTTTGTTTTTGTTTTTTTTTTTTTTGTTTGTTTGTTTTCCTCCCTCTAAGGGGATGGTGGACCCAGGGGAGAAGATCACTGCTACCCTGAAGCGAGAATTTGAGGAGGAGGCCTTGAACTCTTTGCAGAAATCCCCTGAGGAGAAAGCAAAATTGGAGAAGCAGCTTCAGAAGCTGTTCAGCCAGGAACACTTTGTGGTGAGCTCTGGGTCCTTTGTGGTAGCCTCTTGAGCTGTGCATGTAACTCAAAGCTGTATGGAACCTGAAGAAGTGCAGCTGAAATGAAAATAAGTTGTGATGCTCATGTTCTTGGGCTGTAGGAAATGGAAGGGACTGTTGAAAACTCTGTAAGGGCAAATGTGTCAGAGGGAAGGAAAAAATATGACTGATTCCACCTTGTTTGTTGTGACATTGATCTTGTTCTGGTTTGTTTGGGGCCTTATAGGTGTACAGAGGATATGTGGATGACCCTCGTAACACTGATAATGCCTGGATGGAGACAGAGGCTGTGAACTATCATGATGAAACAGGTAAACATCTCCAGCTGTCCTCTTAGTTGCCTTTTATCCCATATATTGGCTTGAAATCAGAGCTGTTGTTGAGCTGAGAATGGCAATGAAATTGGGGGAGCAGGAAAGTCAAGTGTAAAATATGGGACTAGATTCTTAAATTGATCTGTTATCTTGGACTCCCGTTTTCCACCTGTGAGATAAATCAGTCTGTTTAGGTGATTCTGAGGTGTTGAATCCAGACACTTCATGCAGTGATATTTCCACTGAATTTTGGATAGTAGATGCCATTTGTGAAGTTTCACATGTCACTGGTCCCAGATTTATTGGCCCCCAGAAATAGTGGGAATAGTGTATCTTTTGCCTTTGTTTCCAATACAGGGTAGAAAAGCATTTCCTTGGCTGTTTTCTATGAAGTCCTGAGATTCTTTTCTAGAAACAGAATAAAAATTTTAGCAAGAGAGCAATTATGCATCCCCTTAGCATTTTTGATTTGGAGGCCTTTAGTAAAATTTTAATTATTTTGGTTTTTTCTCAAGTGTATATAAGTTTCAGAATTCAGTTTGTTCTGTAGAATAGTATGTGAGAAAAGCAGCAGTCAGATGTTAGGCAAACAAACAAAAATTGAGGCAGATATACTGACTAAACTGGAGGTACTGAGTGCATGTTGTCATGATGATTTCCAGTAACCTTTCTTGCTGCTGGTGATACCCTAGGATTGGTAACAGGGAGTTAACACCACCTCTGCCACTCAGATTTGCCTTAAAATAGTGCAACTATGAAAAAGGTTTCTGGCACAGAGAGATTTAGTTTTTTCTCTGAGAAGCAGTTGAAGGTTGCTGCCTGTGAAAGAGCATCGTGGAAGGGCAGAACTAGTAGGACTTGAGAGGGGAAAAAGCAGGAAGATACAATAGCATGTTCTAACTCATTTTGTGAACAGGTGAGACAATGGACAACTTGCCTCTGGAAGCAGGTGATGATGCTGGAGTGGTGAAGTGGGTTGACATCAGTGAGAAACTTGAGCTGTATGCAAGTCACAGCTACTTCATCAAGCTAGTGACTGAGAAACTGGGAGCCCACTGGAGTGAGGATCCAGGCTCTGAGTGCCACGAGTGATGGAAACCTGGAACCCATAGACTCTGAGAGGAGAATACATTTTCCAGCCTTGAAACAGATGTCCTTGTCATCCTCAGTGAAAATTCTGTGAAATTCAGCTGGGAAAAACACTGGGCAGTGATAAACAGAGGCTTTTTCAGAGACTTCAGATTGCTTCTTTTGATTTCTCAGCTAGTGTGAAATGAGAAGAATGTGGAGCTATTGCTTTGCTTTCTTGGCTTCATTGTTTGCAGCTGTTTCATAATGTCTGCACATCTGCATGGCAACACTGGGATTCTGACTGGTGGTAGTTCACACGCTCTTCACCTTAGCTCTGTGTTTTTGCACTGATTCCTCAGGAGTATGAATCCCTAAGGAATGAGAGGCTTGTAGGGTAACTTGAATAATGGCTTAAATTAAGTGCTGCATAATAAAGTGAAATTTCTTTTCTGAGTCATTTCACTTAACATATCTTTGCAGTGATTTTCTATTTTGAGAGACTAGTTTTCACTTTTTAGTTTACAGTATGGCTGGTATTCACATCTGAATGTGTGACAGTGCCTCTGTGTAAAAAGAAAACTGTTGGAGGATGAAACTTCATGACTGATTTGAGGAGCTGAATTTTGAGGTTCCTGTCTTCCCATGGCTTACGGCAGTACAGCTGTCATGGAGACTGCAACATAAACAGAGTCACTGGAAAGAGCAGCCTTAAAGTATAATCTTGTAAATTGTGCTGGCTTCTTACCCTTCAGGTGATGAGAGTAACTTGCAGTCAGGAGGCTGCTGAGGGCCTTCTATGGCATTTATGCAGCTAACATTTATGGAGCTGCACAACAGTTGCTGACATTTCTCCCTGTGTTTTCAATCAATTGTTGTTAATCGTGTACTGGTGTCAGGAGTTGGTGGCAGTGACAGCTGAAAGTTGATGTTGAGACCTGAGGACTTAAGGAATTTTGAGCCATGTGTTGAAGTAAGGTGATAAATGTCATGGTCTGGAACTACCTTGTGTTAACAGCACCGTGACACACTCATGCACTGTTGGGACTTTATGCACATCCTGCTTAACTAATGAATGGGTTTAGGGCTTTCTCCTTCTCAACCCTACCCCTGCCTCCCAGTTAGCTAGTGAAACCTGGAGCAGTCATGGGTATTTCTGCAGGAAACCATGGGAATCTTGCAGAGTTATTAGAATGTTCCTTTCAAAGGAAGAGGTAATGCCAAGAGGTATTAATTTTTCTTTCAATCTTTGCTCACCTCTTCCTGTCCATCTGATTTCTTCTGCGATGTGAAATGTTATGCAGAGCAGGCTCCCAGCAGTATAGTTGAGTTTTGAGAGAATGATCCACAAGAGCAGGCCCTTCTTACGGAGTCAGGGTGTTGTGTCCTCCTTCTGTTAGGGAATTTTGTCACATAAAATTCCCAAGAAATGGTAATGATGATACTTAAGGAGTACAAAAGAAGTGGCCAAGCCCAGAAGGCACCTGGCTGCACCTCTCTGTCTGAGGGTTTGTCAGAGAGGGGCACGGACCCCACGAGAATTGGGCTGGTGAAAGATGGGGCAGGGGCAGCTGCGCTCTCTCTCTCTCTCTCTCTCTCTCTCTTGGTTTCGGAGGAGGCCGCTCGGAGCTGCCCCTTGGGGAAGGGAATTCGCTGCCAGCCCCGCAGCGCAGCCCAGTCCCTTCTCCTGCCGCGGGGNCTGCTGTTGGTTTGCCTTATATACACTGGTAAAGAACTGTTATTCCTGTTCTCCTATCTTTGCCTGAGAGCCCCTTCATTTCAAATAATAATAATTTGGAGGGAAGGGGTTTCCATTTTCCATCCCAAGGGAGGCTCCTGCCTTTCTTGGCAGACACCTGTCTTTCAAACCATGACACAGAGGATATGGATTTGCAGTCTCTATATAGTTTTTAATATTCTGGCTTGCATTAGAAAACCTCATAAATCATGCCTTCTTCAGATGCTTTGGGTGATTAGTTTACTTCTCAGCTGATTAAAACAACAGGTTTTTTTTTTATAACAACTCCTACTAATCCTTGGAGGATTGACAGGCTTGGCAGTGGAAATGTTACAAAATGAATATTTGTTGTTTGTTTTTTAGCATAGATATTCTGACTGTAGCAATGCTGGAGGAGTACTCAGGTGACAGTTCTGAGAGTACTGAAGCTGCAAACTGAAAGGCAATGTAAATACTTTCTTTTTCCTGAAGAAATGGGAACTTGTGAATTAAAGTCATTACCTTTAGAGGCCAGCTGTGTACTGGCAGCATACTTGGAGTTTGAGAACTGTGCTTTTTGCCATCCAGCTCTGTGTGGATTAAACAAAGAGCTCTTGAAAATAGCTGTCGAAAATAGGGTTAGGGTTAGGGCATTAGACTGGCATTGGACTACAATTATCAGTCCTTGCTGGTTCAAGAGCTGGTTCAAATAGCCTGAGGTGATGGAACTTCAGCTATTTAAGCTACCAAAATAGTATTTCTGAATCCCATCTTCTTTTCATTGGAGAGGTGACATGGTTCTGGGGAAAGGTGCTTGCTGATCATCCTTTGTAGGAATAGCATCTGGGGCTTTTTCCTTAAAGCAGGACATGCCTGGAGTGTTTTCAGTGAAGTGCTTACCTTAAAATCACAAATTTACGGGGATGCAGGAATAAACTCCTCCTGTCTTGGATTTTTTTATGCTTAAATTGTGCCTCTCTTGAGGTGATCAAAAGATGGGCAATGGTGAAAGAAATAGAATTTTCTTTGACAAAGTTCTGACAAAACCCATATATCCAAGTAGACTTCTATTTTATTTGAGACTTCTATGCAGAGTGACAATACACTAAATAAAGGAAACAAGTCCTATTTTCATGTGTGGTAAAATCTACATTCTATAATTCTACTGAAGAGTTTTGTGAACAGCTTAGTCATTAGGTTAGTATTTATTGGTTCAGAGTGATCATGGATATATGTGGGGGAAAACACTGGTTGTTGAGCTATGAACCATTTGAAGTAGTTAAATTTTTCTGCTGTTAATGAATGTAGAAATTTTCTGCATTTGTGTTATTTGATAAGAATTCGGTGAACCTTATTCCATCCTTTTCTTGAAAGCTGTGAAGCTGTTAATTACAGAAGTAAGGCAGGATTCACCGACTTTAGTGCAGTACTGGGAGTCTGTTCAGCCAGGCTCAGAAAAGGAGATTTTCATTTATGTCTTCTGCAACAAAGAAGAAAACATTATTAACATTTTATGCCAGAGAGACATTTTTATCAATAAAATGACTGATGCTATGAATGAGCAATCACTGGCAGAAGTATACGTGTATTAAGGGAACTCCTTGCAGCTTTCTTCCTTCATGACTGGTGAATTGTCAACAGAAGAGCTGGAAAAATTCTGGGAAGAGTGAAGTGTGTCCGACCTCTGACTAGAGCATCCAAGCACTTAAAATTAGGTACTTTCTAGTAGGATTTTGAACACATTTCTTCAGTCTGCTTGTTTGGCCAAATGCCTTCTGCCACATAACTCTTCTGGGATTAACCTGTGCTACATTGTTAACCCCCTTGACCTTTGGCGGTCTTGTTATTACTGTTGTTTTCCTCTTGGCATGATGGCCATGACCTTCTGCTTACAATTTCTTTGCCTTACATTGAGGTCTGAGTAATGTTCTTGATGGGAACATTCTGTCAGGTACATCTGCCTATTCTTTTAGGTTTACCTTCCTTAATCCCAAAGCCGTGGCACCATTCCTTCAAAGCGATGAGTTTGTCCTGGTCTCCATCGCACTCTTGGAAGAAACGGGTTATGCAGTGTTCCATGGGAATAAGGGAGGCTCTCAAGGGTGCGAGCTCCGAGTGTGTTAATAGTCTGAAAGAAAGGGCAGGTGTGGAGAGCTGCATTTCCTTAATAAATCAGCAGGATTATCAAAGCTGATCTAAGGTGCCTGAAGACAGCAATGGCTTTATTAGAGATGCCCCAGTGGATTTTGTTACAGTGCTTCTGTAATGAAGCTGTCCCAGGTCATGATGAAGATATCTAATGCCTGATGAACTGAAATGCTTTTGCTGCATGTTTGTTTGCTAACATCTTTCTCCTAGAACAAGTATTACTTGTGTAGTAATTACAGGTATTGTAAGGAGCACTTGATCACAACTCATCACTTGTGGAGTTTTGCTGTTAATCCTTAGGATATCAAGCTTGCAAAAGTGCTTAACTGTGTTCTAAAACAGTAAGTGTGATTGTCCTGAGATACTGAAGGTCTGAACTTGGAAATATGGATCTCATCACTGAGTTATATGACCAAAATCTTGAAATCTGAGTCATGTTCTCAAAAGCTGGAGGCTTCCTCTGAACTGTGACTACATCTGCTCCTTAAACTAAGAGACCTCTGTGGTGTTAGTTGAAAACTATGAATACCTCACTTAGTGGATTTTTGCTACCAGGGCTCTGTCCTTTATACTTAGCCTGTTACTCTTAGCTTCAGTAATAATAGGACTTCCTCCTGGCTGAGAGCATTAGTAGGTATTAAGACACTGTAGAGCTTACAGTGTAATACATAATCATGCAAGGCAAGAGGATAGCAGGTTCTGACCTAGGACATGATGAGGAAAACAATGAGGGAAAAAGATCTGTGTAAGAAAGGGGGAGATATTGGCTTCTAACAGCTGAGGGGCTGGTTCTATATGTAGAGAATCCTTTGAGGGGTTTAGAAAAGTGAAACAGCCCAAGTTGAATCAGTGAATCAGAACTGAACCACAAATATTTTCTTACCTGTCAACAGGGTGCTGATCAAGCTGGTGAAACTGCCAGTGCACAGGATACACATACATGTGGTAATTCTTCTCAAAGTCGTGCAGGAGCAGCTCAACTGGGTGGTCACCAGCCACAAGGCGCTTGTCGTTCTGGTAGATCTTTTTGACCTGAACACAACACAGAAATTGTTCTTTTTTGTTTAGGGATGAAGATCTGTCCTGAAGAGAACTATCTGGCTAGGAGGTGTTTGGGAGAAATGAAACTTGATAATGAAATACCACTGGGTAAATGCGTTTTAGTGTTGGTGACCATACGCAGCATGAAAAGCTTGCCTCAGGTAGTCCAGGACATTTTTGTTGCTGTCCACGTCACCTTTGGCAGTAACTATAATGGAAGTGAAATTCCTGAGCTTAATTATCAGACTCAGCTAAGGGGGGCAGTAGCCTCAGCTTGTTTGGAGATTGAACCAGGTTTATCATATCGTCTGTCCTGAGGCAAGCAACTCATGTTTTGGTGTGAAATAAGCCATCTCAGAAGTCATCTAATACGATTTAGTGTGAGATGTTCTGGGCTGGTCCTTGTAACTGCATGGTCTTATTTGAAAAAGATTGCTGACCTTATTCCTTTGCTTTTCAGTTAGAATCCCAGAAGTGTTCAGGTCACGTTCATAATATTGAATAAGGATGTTCTTAAGCCAGTCTCGCATCCGGAGGGGAAACTGATCCACTTCGTAATCAGTACAGGGGGGGATGTCTGTGCCAAAGAGGAAAGCTTTTGTTAACAAGGCATCTGTTGAGTCCCCATGTGAGCTGCAGTTTCTGAGATTTGAGATCTCACTATCAAACTTCCACTTAAAATTGATGGAGCTGTTAATACATAAAATTGTGAATGCATCTAATCTGTTTAATTATAAATCTGCAATTTTTGGTGCACATGCTTAACCAGTTGTGCAAGCCACAGCCTTTATATATCTGGGGAGCTTCTGAGCATAGCTATGTAGTGAAGCTCTAATCAGTCAGTTATATGAAAGCAGAGTTTTTGACAGCAAAGGAATATTCTGTCTGGGAATGCACTTTCCTCCTACCATATGAAGCAATTGAAGAGGTTGGAAATCAGTTCTGGCTTTTATATCCTGACTTCTGCATTTGGCATCTAAGTTTTGTTGTTTTTTGTTTTCCATGGGGGTTTGAGGCGGACATTTTCATTTATTAACTCTCTGCAAACACTGTTTTTCTGGTCAAGGTTTTAAAAAAATCTTCAGAGGCTATAGCAATAGGAACATACAAGACAGTGCAGGGGGAAGATAAGGTCAACAACAAACTGGTGTAAGCACAGGAGAGATGTCTAGGTTTCAGATACTTTTTAAACATGTTTAGGGTTTTTAAGGTCTTAATTAGCAGATAATTGATGCACAAGTGGCAGATTACAGGAAGAAAGGTAATTTAGGGCTGGTGGATGGGGTAAGGCTACTGTTTTTTTTTTATCTAGGTGAATTCTCCAAAGAAAAACAAGCTTACATTTGCAGGAGCCCATATAGTCTAGGTGCAGCTGGCGTCCCATTTTTGTCCCTTCCAGCTGACATTTGGTGCCAAAGAGTTGACATGTGCCATCATAAGTCTTGTTATCTGTACCACAAACCTAGAGGAGTCAGGAAAAGCAAAACCACCCCACCACTGTGTTGAGAAAAATCCTTGTCACTCATAGAGGCATTGCAGTGATAAAGGCATCGTTAACACGTGGTGAATACCCACAGGGAGTACATGTGATCAGAAGTATTGGAAATATTAGCTGTTGGATGCCCACACAAGGATTGGCTGTCTGTCCTTGCACACCCAGTTTTGTAATGCTTGAGTGTATTTTTGTGGTTGTAATACAGCCTCTGAGATGCTTTGGGATTATTTCACTCAATATGTACTGGTATTCAGCATGTGCTCTAAAATGCCAAATGGATACATAGAACTTTAGTGACAGGGAAGAACTACAGTCCCTGAGTGTGAGTGAAGCAGGTCAGTTACTGTGTAGTTACATGGGTTCATACTGCTCTCAAGCTATAGTCAGGGAGTTTGGGTGCTTTATACTTAATCTTGCAATTACTGGAATCATTCAAACTGACTTGCATGCTTTTTAGGGTAGAATAATTCTAAACATTGCAGGGGAATATATTATCTTGTGAACCCTTTAGGTGGCTTTTCCTAGTCCTGTGCAATGGGTGAAATACTCACATGCTCATAGTCTTTGGTGGGAGGGCAGGCAGCAGGATCTTGGCAAATGCAGTGAGGTTTCCCTTGTTTGTCTGCATGGCACACTTTGCCTCTTTTGCAGTGGAAGTTCTGACATGTGTCTGGCAATCCTAGCAGGAAAGAGGGACTGTTAGAGGTGATGGAATGAAGCCAAGTGTTTGTCAGATACTACTGACAGCTAAAGCAAAATACAACCCAATATTCACCACAAAGCTCAAGTGCATTTTTAAGTTTGTTAAAATGAAGCTGGATCTTGTATTGAATAAAGCAAGCCAAACTTCAAATAAGGATTTTTGTGAGACTTCTAGCAGTCCCAGGTTTGAATTGGATGGGGAAATAATTTTCCCAGAAAAAGCTGTTCTTTTCTGTAAGGAGTGACATTCACTTCCAGCTTCCTTTGGTGAAACATATCCCATCTGTCTTTGCTGAATCAAGCACTGGCATTTGTCCTGCTCCTACTTGAATTCAAGCTACTGTTCTGAAACTGAAAGCTCTCAGTGCAAGGTCTTTCCCATTTCTGTATAACTGACACAAAAAGTTGTGCACTGCCTACAGATGTTTTTCACAAACGAATTACTAAATCCAAGGGAGTATGGAAGGGGTTCTCTGGGAACACAGGATTAGGCACAAGCACAGCTCAGTCTCCTGAAATCCTGTGCTGCAAAAGGCATAAAAGAAATGCAGACCAGCAGATTCCCCAGCTGCAGAGAGTTGGGAGTTACATGACAGCTTTGCTTGGGGCTTACCAAGGAGAGCCTCCTCATTCCTGTTGCTGACACTTTCCATCTCACCATGGGAACTGCCTGTAGTCTTAACCTGCATAGTCACAGAGGCATAAGCAAAAAGTTGCAGTAAATCTTGGGAAGACAAAAAATATACTTGGACAAAATTTTTTCAGGTCCAAATATAGAGCTGGCTGAGGCACAGTTTGCTCTGTTTGCGGCAGGGAGAGGTTGCTATGTAAAATGTGTGAGAAGAGCATAAAGCCTCTGGTAGCATGAACATACTCTTGTTATTTGGGGAAAAAATAGAGTAGGAGGTGGAGAGAGAGAGAGAAATGGGAGCTCAGTAAGGCCTGAGTTTCTTAAAATTATTCTCTAGACTCTAGTCCTGCCTTTCCAAGCTATTTACTTTTGTGCAGTAGTGTTTAAAATCTTTGTGAGAGAGGAGTGAACAGGCTGTCCTAGTAAGCTGGAGACTGGGTTTCAGGTTTTATATCTGTGTATCTGTATTTATTTGTGTTTTATTACACACCCCACTGGAGCTGGAGCACTTATGTGAATGGTGTTCACTTCCTTTCTAGTCCAATTCACATAAATGCTCTGTGTGCAGTGACACAGCATGAACCAGAGGAATAGTTAATAAGAGGGGAGATGAGACTTCTGCATATTAGTAAGTTATTACACCTGTTTTTCTCCAAGGGGTCATTTCAATCATCAGGAATTTAAATTTGGAACTGATCCCTCTCCTCCTTTTTGCAGTATTCCAATTTTATTTTAAAGATAATTTACCTTATCTTCACTGTCCATTGAATTCATGCTCTGAACAAAGCTACTCATTTTCTGTTGTTGCTTGTTGTCAGAATTAGGTGGCTCATGATCATAATACTCCTGTTCAGAATGAGCAAGGTGTTTAATCTTGACAATTTGGTAATCTTCAGTCTCTCTATGAGCTGCAGTGTCATCTTCAGTGGTTCCTTCCCCTTCAGGCTCAGTACTGGTGCTCTCCTGGCCATTACTCTGGATTCTCTCCTCCTCATCATAGGCTGCTTCTTTCCGGGTATTGCTGAGATATTCCTCACCATCAATGTCACCACTGTCATGACCATCATCATCATCATCATTACTGTCTTCCCTATCTTGTATTTTCACCACTGTGTCATGATCACTCTGATAGTTCACTTGAATATTGTCTTTTCTCTCTTGGCTTTGCTGTTTGCCATCCTGATATTCATTATGGTTTTTTTGAGAGAGGGGGACATCTTCTTTATAGGACTTCTTCTGGCTGTTCTCCCTCTCCTCTTCCTCTAGGTCAAGTTTCTCACTGTGCCTCTTGGTTCTCCGTGTTGGTTGGCTGGGATCTCTCAGGAGCTCATCTGACTGCATGCTGTTCTCATGTGGCTGTCTCTTGTATCGGTCAGCTTGACGTCTCTGCTGGCCTTTGTGCTTTGTGTCTCTGTAATCAGTTTCTTCACCCCATTCCTCCTCCTCTTCTTCCATACTTTCCTCTTCACTGCTTTCACTGGTTTTTTCAGACAGGCCAACAGCATTTTTGTTATATTTCCACATGTTATGCTCATGATGAAGGCTGAAAGCACCCACTGGGTGTTTTGCATGGCCTGGAAGGTGTTGGTTTGCCGTGTTCCCATGGTTCTCGTGCTTCCTGGGCTGGTCATGCTCAGAGCTGGGCTGTTCTCTGCCACTGCTCCCAGAGTCACTGTCCTGGTTCTCAGAAGCCAAACCTAGTTTATTGTGCAGTGCAAGGAAATCAATGCTTTCCAGGCTGTTTTTCACTTGAGGATCACTCCCAGTTCTTCCTTGTTTCCTAATGGTCTGAGGCTCATTCCTGTCTTTACTGTCTGGTACTGATAGTTCTGGTTTTATGTTTCTGTGACTGGGTAGTAAATCACCCTTGTCTACATACCCTGTGTTCACTTCCTTTGAGGCTTCAGGATGAATATATTCACTCTTTAAAAAAATTAAAGTAACAAATAGATTAATACATTTTAGGATTTATTTGAAGTTGTTGTACTGGGTTTTTTACCTTGTATTGCAAATCATGGCACTGGCTTTATTTGTTTTCTTTGTATGTGCTCCTCTTAAACTAGCCCAAAGCATGCAATTCACAGCTGTTGCCCCTTCTCTTTCTCAGCAAATCTGTTTATCTATCCCTTCTTTTATTGCTGGAGTTTCTGGAGAGGTCTATACAACTCTATTTCAGAGACAGATGCATATGGGTGTCTTGTGAAATCTCAAAATACTTAATCAGTGTTTTAGTCATACTCTAGGCGCTTGTAGGCTGCAATAATTATCACCTCAGAGGAGGGGGATGTGAAAATTAACTTCCTACACGGGTGAGGAGAAAATAAGGGACCTGGGAAAAAAGGAGCAGGGGAAGAGAGGACACCTTTCACAAGGTGTTGTGATAGTAGTTCCTGAGGAGTGCCCTGCATTGGTTTCATAATCCATATATTCATCTACTTTGAGTGTGCTACATGGTTGCTTCCTGGCTGAAGTCACCAGGAACTGTTGTGTGTGTGGTGACCATAACTGTGCCATAAGATCAACAAAAGATGTTTGAGTGCCTTTTTTTTTCTTATTCTGTCAAGTAAATAGCAAAACTCGTATCTTCAGTGGAAAAGGTTCAAATGCTTGAGGAGAAAGCAGGTACTATGCTGACTGTCAGTTCTTGCTGCAGCAATTACTTTTCTGCTGCTGTGTGTGTTTCTGAACAACACCTATGGATGTTTAGAGTTGCTCATTGGTTACAGCAATATAGTACCTGATGCTGGTTTTTCTTCAAGCTTTTGCAGGGTTTAATTTGGGAAGAACAATCCTCAGCATCCAAGTTGCTGGAAGTCTCTTGACGGCTTGGGAACAAACACTCCACTCACAAATATTTATACTTTTTTTTTTTTTTGAAAGGTAGGATTGTAAATATTAATTTGGTTCTTGTAGATCAGCTATATCCTATTTCCTAATGTCAAAGTGGTATCTTAATATTTTACAATTTTTTCTTTTGCCTGGTGTCCTTGCTGATGTGGGACTAGTACCAGGAAATGCATTCACTGTATCAGTTCCAACTCTAACTTTTTCAGGGGAAGATTTTATGTTTGTTCAAATCTAACAAAAATTCACTGTAGAGTTTTTGCAAAGTTCTACAGATTCAGAAAACGTGAGGCCAAAGAGTCTTTAAAGATTGTCTGTTGTGGGAGCCTGTGTTTGAAGCAGCAGTTCAGGAAAGATTTGGCTCATGTCTTGACAAGAAGCCTTGCAAGAAGTCCTGTACCTGTCCTGCATATCCAGATGTGCCTGGATATGGCTTCTAGATGCTGCTTTCTGTTCTACCTGTGTGCCCCAGATAAAATCAGCTCTAAGAACTCGGGTGCTCATGCAGGACAAATTTCAACCACTGTTCTGTGATTAGATGCTGTGGGGGAGAATGGCCTTTGATAGATGATGCACACACTTGGAACTGATGGTTCATGGGCTATTGCAAGGTTTTGTTTTGATGCAAGTGTCTTCTGTGTGTTATTTCTGGTAGACAGCTGTAGGCTACAGACTAATGTTTATACCATTTCCTTTGCTGGATACTTCATTACAAAAAGTTAATTTTTTCTTTTTTGTAATGCAGAGCACCATCCAGATTGATATAAAACGTATCTGGAAGGCTGTACAGCGTGGGATAAAGTTTATAATTAAAAATAAAAAAAAGGTTAGCATAAGAGTTGGGATTTTGAATCTCTTACTACAGAGCATGATCTGAGTTTAGTAGTTCAGAAACATCCAGTGGCTTGGAGCCAAAATCCATTGTGTCTGAGCCACAGGCTCACCAGAACAGTGCAATAAAAAGGAATTTTAATTTGAGTCAGCCATGAATGCAAAACTATGGGCTCTGTCATTAGCAGACATATGTGGTATAGGGAGGGCTGGTGAAATCTTCTGTCTCATTGCCATCAGGGCATCTGGCTCATCAGCCACAGAGTACTCTGCCAGGACAAGCTGTGCCTAATGCTCTGCACTGTGAATAATGAAACATATGGTGGATAAAATTCTTACATGTTTGAGACTGCATATGATCCCTTGGTGTGATAAACTGAGGATTTCATCCTCCTCCTGTCCTGGAGCTGTGGTAACCATAACTTTGACTGTCACTGGAGCTTATTGCTTTTCAAAATATGGGTAATGATGATATGTGGGGATTCATTTTAGGTAATTTTGTCAATAAGTGAAACTTCCATTTTGAACTTTAGATTTTTTCCTGTTTGCAACTGTTTAATATGCAAGGCATGAGATACTTGGCACTAATTCTTGGCGTGAGAGGACGTAAAGTTTTTTAACATAAGTTAATTTGCCAACCAGTATGTATGTGCTAATGTGTTTTTATATTTGAGATGAATAATGTATGCTACTTCCTATTGTTTAAAGAACAAGAAGAGTACCTTTTCTGGAGTTTTCTGTTTGTGAGTTCTGAGCTTGTGGTTTACAGAATGGGTCTAAAAAAGACAAATATATGAACATTTGTATGTCCATAAAAATCTTCTATATCAAAATAGAATATTCTCAGAATGGGAAATTAGGTGCCTGGTAAGAATGGCATGATGAGGACTTACTGGAATAGCAAAAACTGGTCCTACAAGACAAATGAAGAGAGCTACAGCCTTCATGCTTTCCAGATCTTGTAGAGAACAATAGTTAATGGTACAGGGGTAGGGCTTAGAGGTTTCCTTTCTGCAAGAAACATGAAAACAAAACAAGTTAGGATTTGGGTGTAATGACCTAGAAATAACTGATGGTAGCAATGTAGTGGCTGCTGTAACTTGTTTAGTCTGGACACCCACAAAATTGCCATGCAGTGTCCTGTAAACTCAGATGTTAGACCAGCTTAACTAGAGGGCACTTTGGTCTCAGTTCTTTGACAGGGATTAAGCTGGAGGCTGCATTCACAAACTCCAGTGGGTGTTACTCAGAGGCAGAGTTGTGAATGGTTATAGGTTGAGTACTGAAATACTTACAAATACTTGTAAGTCTTCATCCACTCTTCTGAGATACTACTTTGTGAAAAATGCCTCCTTTTTATTGAACTCTGAGGCAGTGCCTGCTTGTGGCATCTCTACAGCTGAGGTGTCTCCTGGCTGTTCTCCTCTGTGTCTGGTAGGAAGAATTAAGTGGTGAAGTTCTGCTCAGCAGGTCCCCAAGCGCAGAAGTGCTGCCCAGGCTGCTTGAAGAATGGATGCAGTCCTGCCTCTGTGTTTTCTCAGAAACTGTCACCCAAAGTGTGCCCTTTTGGAAGGTCTCTCTGTTAAACAATATTTCATGTCATCATCTTTCAGTTAATGAAGATCAAAATACTCATTCGTGGGGCAGATCTAGTATGCAATCCATTTTTTCTTGCAGTTAGTTCATTTAGTCTCCAAATTGCCTCTTGACTAATTATCTATTATCTCTGTGGCATTCACAGTTAGTTGTCTAAGATGTTTTCAGAGGGAAAGGCAGAATACAACAACAAAAGCCATTAATGAGCATATGGAAAGTGCTTCACTGGGCTGAGTACAGGCAGTCACTTCAGATCAAGGCAAGTGTTGTTAGACTGAGGGTTATGCAGCCAACTTGTCAGAAATGCAGGGAAATAATCCAATTTCATATAAAGCCCTAAAAACTGCATACTTTTTGAAGGCCTGACAAGTGACTGAGGAAAGAAGGATTTGAATGTCAGGTAGGCTTGATTGCTGTTTCTTTCTGTTCCTGGTGAGCAACACAGATCTGGGCGTGTCACTTAACTGAGTTTCCTTTTTTAAAACTCTCATTTGTCATATTTGTTTTGGTAAACTATTTTGAGAGTTATAAATTAAAAGTTATGCATGTTATATTTTATTTATAATTGCAGTTTTCTAATCTGGCTTGTGTCTCTGTCTGCAAAAGTTGCCTCTACCACCTTTGTCCAAATAATGAAAAAGTAGTCGGAATAAATCTGAGTTCAAGTGGCAGGACAAGGCCTCTGTATTTTCTTTTCTTATTAGTAGCAAGCCCACAGCAGCCCCTAGGAAGCATAAATCTTGAATTAAGTATTAGGTCTTGAATAAGCATTGAATTATTAGGGAAGCCTGACCACACTGATTGGTGTGACATATAATGCATTGTGAATTTTTGTTTTTTTACACTGAAATCTAAGTGGGAAGACACTTCATTCTTGCTTTAATTTAGACAAAAGGTTAATAAGAAAATTTCTTGAATATGATGGGGGTTTTGACCAAGAAATGAGGAATTTAACAATTCTTCAGCTTGGGTTATTGACCAAGCAATGCTAACTAGAAGTACTGGGTTTGCATGGCAAGGTTTTGGTGGCAGGAGGCTACAGGGCTGCCATTCTAATAGTGTCAGCAGTCACTTGAAATACTCATCAGTAACATGATTTTTATTAAAACCATAAGTGTGATACCTTTAAACTACAACTGGTATAGCACATTCCTGTTTCTAGGAATGTTTCAAAAGCCCTCTGAGAGCATGAGTACATTATACATGTAGAAGCTGGTTCATGTGTGCACACACAAAACTAAAAGGCAGAGTTTGAGGCAGATACCTGAACTGAGAAAAAGAAGAGATCACAATAAGAAAATAAATATTAAAGCATAAAACTATTTGACTCATTCTGTACCAGGAAATAGCTGCTAATGAGAGTTGATCCCTCTGGTGCTGCCAGTTTTACAGCTGCAAAAGCCATTGTGCATAAGTCTTTGATGGCTGAGTGCAGAAAGGATCAAAACCACACCAATAGTATTTCAGGACAAGTTAAAACAATTTTTAAACAAACCATTCACATTAACCTAATGTAATTGTTTAATCTTTTACGTTTCCCTTCTACCATTTCATTTTATTTTCTACTTGCTTAGATCTGAGGTTTTAGAGTTTTGGTGTGTTGGGGTTTTTTTATTGGTGGTTTTTTTTTTTTTTTTTTTGGGGGGG
>VZRX01020757.1:22283-44098 GCA_013398075.1 Notiomystis cincta
GCTTTTTTGTTTGTTTGTTTGTTTGTTTGTTTTAACCAGAGCTCTCTGTAATTTAAGACCAGATCAAGTCAAAATGAGATTCTTTGATTTAATTTGAGGAGGATCAAAATGAGACTTACTTATTAGGCAGAATTATTTTGATATTATTTGGTGAGTTTTGTCCTCTCCCAGAATCTGCATCTCTTTCATGGGCTCCCTGTTTGGTACATGTTTTCATTAGGTCTACCAACACATTTTTGAAAGGTTCCTCCAAGACCAAGACTCTTCTCCAATATGAAAAAGAAGAGTGAATCTGGTTTTTTGGCCTTGTCTGTTGGACTAAGGTTCCTAAACTGATATTTCAAGAGATTGTTGAAGTGTTGGAAATCAGGTTGCACCATGGCTTCCAGCAGGACCACTCTATAGTTCCAAAGGAGGTGTGTACTTTCCTTGGCTCTTGTTGGTCAAAATGCTTTATTGTTTTGCAGGATCAATAAAAAAAATATTCCAGTGGTAAGATAAGGGTTGTCTTCCTCAACACAGTAACTACACAATGTTTTCTCTTACAAAGGACATTTCTTTCTGTTCTACACATAAACATCTGACATATGTTATCCTTAAAACAGATGACACTGTATGAAAGCTTCAGCTATTTTGCAGTAAGTGGAAAAAAATTGCACAGGGTTAGATATAAAGTATTCTAAAGTTTTAATTAAGAATAAAGAAGAAACAGTACCATAGCAGTAGAAGAGATGCTCCTTCTTGGCTTGCCACTGATATGCTGGGAATCCTTGAGCCTCTCAAAATGTTGCTGCTTTTCCTGAGATGTGTTTTTGTGTCTGAAACATACCCTTTCAGCAAGTACCTTGTGCTGCAAGCTTCAGTGAAGGAAGGTGGTACTCTTTGGGTCTTGGTGGAACAAGGAATCCTAGGCTTCCATGGGATGAGGTGGGGGCAATGGGCTAGTGGAATTCTGCTGGATTAATTGAATCAGAAAGACAATTTAGTGCTCGCAGGCTCCGGGCCAGTGGAGCTCAGTGGCTGTGTG
Organism: Notiomystis cincta; assembly: GCA_013398075.1. Lineage (NCBI taxonomy): Eukaryota > Metazoa > Chordata > Aves > Passeriformes > Notiomystidae > Notiomystis > Notiomystis cincta. The sequence continues at coordinate 23,311 of VZRX01020757.1, forward strand.
GGAAGGACAGATTTAGTGTTTTGCAGGGAGGGGAGCCAAAGGGAGCGGGTGCAAAAGTTTCTGCTGCATCAGCTGCTCCCAGAAGAGCTGAACTAAGGGATCTGCTGGGGCAGCCACACTGTGGGCCTGGGGAAGTGCAGCACAGGGGATGCCAGTCCCTGCTAAACTCCCCAGTGTTTCAGTATGTTGTATATGCTGCATGTAAGCCTGCAAAAAGGTAGAAACTCTAAATTAAATATGTCAAACCCAGTGCTGGTTGGAGGCTCCTGCATAACTCTGAGGAGTTTGCTATTTGGAAGCTGTTGCCATGGCTGTGCTGCCTCTGCCATAGTGACAGCACAGAACAAGCTGGTGAGGAGTGTGGAAACCTCCAGGAGCCTCTGCAGCAGAGGCTTTGTGACTTTTGGTTCTGCAAACAGTAATGAGTTTATTCTTTATTTTTTTTCTCATGTCATTATTTCATACAATACTCCACCTGAACTGGAATACTTTCTGGGAAGTTGTCCAGAAACATGGGGGAGGATGCACCAACATAAGAGCAGAGGCACTTCCAGTGATAAAGGCAGCAGATCCAGCCTCAAATTCCCCATTCTGCCAATATCCTCTGTTCCTAAGGAGGACACTTTGCATATTGTGTTGACATGACTGGAAGAGAGGTTGAAGCAAAATGAAAGAAAGTGCGTGGATGGTAAGAACTGTGAAGCAAAGGCTGAAAATTCAGTCACTTTAGATAACAGTTTAATACGGTTCTTTTTAAAGTTAAAGTTTTGCTGACTTCTGCTCTGTTCACCCAAAAAGGTAATAGACATTAGGTGTTGATTAGACAAGATATAGTGAGAAATGTACAAAAGTTGACCGTGTTTTATGTGCCCAACTGCGAAGTTCATAGTTAATTAAAAAAAAAAGAAAAGAAGAGCCTGAAATCACAGCTGAGCCCTCACTCTGTAGACCAAGCAGAAAAAAACCCTTTGACAAAAGCCCATGAGAAATTCTTTAAACCCTTTCCCCTTTTGTCTCTGCTTCTCTGCCTGGAAACTAATTCATGCCTATTGGAGTTGAAATTCTGCTGGTCTGTCAGCCAGTCAGTGTCTGAAAGGAGTGGGGATATTTCAGAACCTCCCTTTTTTTTTCTTTTGTTGTGCACACTGAAAAGATGATTGGTTTTATCTATTCAAAACTTTGTTGTGTGCTGTGCTGTACCATCAGATTAGCTTCAATGCATTATCAAAGATAAGTGGCTTTCCTGTGATTTTTCAGTACTTCAGATATGGATGGACTCTCAGCTGATAGAAGAAAACTGCTCAGGTGGCTCCCCAGAAATTAGGACAAGTACCCCAATGTTATAATTTTATGGTAGCTAAATATCAACTCTTCTTCTCATAAGATTTTCTGATTATATTACCTTGAAGTTCTTAATTCACAAAAAATGCCACACTGTGAAGAACTGTGCAGAAACTCGAAGCGGAAATTTGTAGGAGAGTGAAGGTTATTATTGGAAAACTGTATGTGATTTGTAGGCTTTGCCTTTTTCTGTGTTTAAACAGCTTTCTTGGGACTTACAGGGCAGTGAGGAGGAAATGTTTTGGTTTTGAGGGTATTGAGGTCTTAAGCATTTTTTATCAGAGATGTTACATATTTATAAAATATTTCATTAAACAATTTTTTTCTATCTTTGTGTTTGATGACAAAATGCTTCAGTCAAGAAGATCTCTGGTTGTTTTCTGTTGTCATCAGGAGGCCCGAGCTTGTCTTGGAGCCATCAGCCCCTGGAGCTCCAGTCCTCAGCCAGCCCCACTGTGTCAGGCAGTGTGCTTTCTGGGAACCTTTGCAGTGGTGCATTAATAATTCTCTCACCAGAAAGGGGTGCTGTGCCATGAGGTAAAGAATGGGGGGAAGAGGGTAGCCAAGTAGTTGCTGAGCTAAGTGAAAGGGAGGATGTGCAGCAAACAATAGAGAAAGAACAAACATAGAAGAAACCACAGATGAGTACAGAAGAAAGACAGTGAGGTGAAAAAAATTGTTTTATCTGTCTCACTGTGACAGCTGCTAAACAGACACCTTAAACAAAGGAAGGAGAGCAAAACCTCAGAGAATTTTGTGTTATATACGCCTGTCTTGCATTATGTTCTCTGGCAGCAAAGATCTGTGGGTCTAACTGACTGTGAGGGAGATGGAGTTAGGCTCAAAAGACATTTGTTTTTATTGGAGTTGTCTGTACCTCTGCATGCTCAGTTGAGCCAGAGGAGGGTTCATGTCTCTGCCCACAAGAGAGTAGTGTTGAGCCATCAGCTTCCAGATCATGTATCAGGGTTCAGCTTACAGGTTTTTAAAATGTAAAGTAAATTTTAAACCCATTGCTCATTCTAATTTACAAATAAAGTTTGGCTGTTCCAACAAATATGCTTTACCCCAAAATGAAAAGGTGTAAGCAAGTTGGAACTCGAGCGTTTCAGTGTAGATAAAGAAACTGTGCACATATATTGGCTATTATATCAGCAATATAATACCTAGCTATGTGTCTATGCTTTTTCTCTTTTTACTAAAGAGGGAATAGAGAGCAGAAAGAACCAAAAAATGACAGAGAGACAGACAGACAGATGTGAAACAGTCTGAGTGCAATTGCAGCCAGTGCTGATGTGTGTGTGTGCCACAGTGTCCCAGGGGGTGAAGATCACAGTCTGCCAGGTGGTGTTGAGAGGGCTCTAAGCCCATCCCTGGTTGCCTCTTAGCCATTAATTAATGCCTGATCAGGAAATTTAGGGAAGTCTTGGTGTAACTTCCTTAACAAAAGGTGTGTCTGAAGCCTTTCATGAGTCTGTGAAATGGCCATTCAGGCAACTGTATGAATTATTTAGATTCTCAAAAGATCACAGCCTGTAGCAACTCCCAGTGGAAATGCTGGCAGGTGCTGCTTGTCCTTTCCTACTGGAAATAATTGAAAGGGTTCATGTGGACCATACAGGAGTTTCATGGAAGGTTTAGTTTTCTTGAGAAAAGTAGAAAAACTGGCTAGAGATAATGCTGGGCATAGGAGGGAGCTGGTGCCTCTCACCAGCTCTGTTCTGTTGTGCCATACCAAAGGAATACTGGGGGTGGGGGGCCTTCTGTACCATATTTTTGGGGAGGGCAGGAGAATATCAGTTGTGGCTCTTTAGGTATCTTCTAATAGAGATTCTGATCAGGAAGTTTGCCCAAGTATTTTTGCATGTATTTCTTTCTAAATTATCTACTGAAAAAAAAATAACTGATAATTATAGTAAATATAGTGTATAGGTGTGTACATATAGAAACATATGTTGTAACCCCTGGACTAAGTAACATTGGTACATTACTCCTTTCTCCTTTCCTCAAAAGAAAGAAAACTTGACTGCCTTCTGAAAGCTCCTTGTGCTGAATCTGGACTGAAGTTTTTATACTCTGAAAAACAAAATTTGGGCACAGTTTTTTTGATTCTGAGGTCTGCCCTTCTCAATTAGCAATGCCCAGAGTCCTTTTGAGATTAGCAAGCATCTCTGGAGCATAATAATAAATGCATGTGAGTTGCTGATAAGTATATTGAAACTGAGTTATCTCCCAAGAGTTTTTTTGTGAAAAAATCTAACAAAGTGTGGCTTATCATTAAAAATGTTTCAAAAATCACAGAGACAATTTAAAAGTCTTCCTATGTGCTCTTTTTGGCCTGTTACTTGGTCAGTTCTGCATCTAAAAACAGAGTGAATACGTATCTGAATACAGACTATGTGGTTGCACAGTTTATCTTTTGCTCTAATCCAGGAGCTTCCCATCATGAATGTTTTATTCCATACAGGCAGTAGTTCTGTCTACTTGCACATTACAATTCCTTTATTACATGGGGTTTTCCAAACCTTCAACAATCTCAGTTAATCAAAGCCCTATTGTGGGTTTTTATTTCTTGTTCTGTCTGCATTAAATGCTGTATTGGATGCAGTTCTGTTGTTTTCATGATGCCTGGGAAGACAGCAAGTGATGGACAGAATTCCTGCTGCCTGGATGTATGGAATGAGCCACTCTTATGGTGTGTGGGAAGTGACTCCAAAGGGGGCCGAGGCTCTGGCGCAGCTGCCCCTGTGCTGCTGCTATATCAGGCTTTGTCTGGGAGGCAGGCAGGGTGTTAGAGACCCTCATCCTGTCTCCTGAGAGCTGCTGCTCTGAGTTGTGTCATGCTTGACCACAGTGCCTGCATAGGTTGAAATTAAATGTTTAAAAAGGAGGCAGAGAAATAAACATCTTGCCCAGCCGGGGGACATTTGAGTCCTGTTGGGGAGGAGCTATTTTAAAGCTCAGACTGAGGGATGGCTATTTTTGCCTTCAGCCAGACAGACTCAGCTAATGTTCTATATTTTTCAAACCATTTTCTTGACCAAATTCTTAAAAAGAGAAAGGAAAAAAAAGAGCAGGAAGAGTCCTTAAACCAGCGAGAGGTGGACATGGCTCAAACCTGAAAAGATCCTATCTGTACCTCTCTGTTCCTGGAGGCTGCAGAGATGTGCTTTATTCTTATTATTCAGATGTGCATTTGCTTTAATAACAAGGCAAAGAGATGAAGTCCAGTGTGAGGATTTGAAGAGCAATTCTGCTGAAAACACTTGTGTTGTACAAGAGCAGGTTGTTTTTTCGCTTCGTCATTTCAGACACACAGTGCAGCCAGAGGCTTTGGGGGAAGTGTAAAACAGCAGAGACTGCTTGTTGTGGCTCATCTTCCTTCTTTCTGATGTTCTGCTGAGCACTTGCCTTAAAACTGCCTGTGTAGATGGATTCAAATCTTAGGGGAGGGCGGAAAAAGAGTTTTGTATTATCATGGGTACCATTCCATTGGATTTCCAGCCTGACTGCCCTGTGAAGCAGCTCTGCAGCTGTTTGGGAGCACCATGAAGCAAATATAAGTGGGGAGAAAAGCCATGTCCACTTGTGACAGGGAATCTGATGTAAAAAGTGTGTCAAGACACACAAAGGAGTTTGTCAAGGCTGTTTATTTAGTATGTTCTGTGATCTTTGGTGATGACAGAAGGGCAATGAAGCTAGTGAAGGGTCTGGAGCACAAGCCTGATGAGGAATGGCTGAGGGAACTGGGGATCTTTAGCCTGGAGAAAAGAAGGCTTAAGGGGAGCCTTATCAATCTCTACAACTGCCTGAAAGGAGAGTGTAGCCAGGTTGGGGGGGCAGTCTCTTTTCCTCAGCAACCAGCAACAGGACAAGAGGACACACAGGACAAACCTCCAGCTATGCCAGGGGAGGTTTAGGTTGAAAATTAGGAGGAATTTCTCCCCAAAAAAGGGTGAATGGACATTGAAGTGGGCTGCCCAGGGAGGTGGTGAAGTCACTGTCGCTGGAGGTGTTTAAGGAAAGACTGGATGTGGCACTTGGTGCCATGGTCTGGTTGACACGGTGGTGTTTGGTTATGGGTTGGACTAGATTATCACTGAGGTCTTTTCCAACCTAAGTGATTCTGTGATTCTGTGACAAGCAGTAAAGCCTTTGTCCATAAGGAGAAACAAGGACTGTGCAACACTGCAATTAGTTGTTGCCCTTGTTGTTTCAGGGACAGCATGGTCTTAGCATGGAGTGTCACCCTCTCCTGTCATGGTCCTGGTTCTGCTGATATTCCTTATAGTGTGTGACTTGTGTCAGCTCTAATGCTGGCTCTGGCTTACTCAGGAATCAGCAAAACCCAAGTGTACTTCAGTACAGCTAAACCAGCCCATCCTGCTCCTAGGCCTCTCTTACCCTACTTCCAATTCAGCGTTTCAGGGAGCCTCCCTTGCCTCTGGGAGCTTGGGGACAGAAGCTCTCAGGGCATTTTGGCTTGGCTGAGGGCAATTAGGCATTTCTCTGAAGCAGGCAGCTGATTTTAGGACTAGCAGGGTACAGGAGAGTTTTGATACCCCTCCCACCCTGTGGCATTTTGTCCCCAATTTCAGGGTGACTGTTCCTCTTTTCCCTCAGGATTTTCCCCTTGCTACGTGCATCCTCAACTTTATGCAACTGCCTGTTCCTCAAATAGACATAAATACTGAGAAGGATGTGTTATTCTCGAAGGCCAGGCTCCTATCAAACCTGCCATCTGTGTGTGTGATGTCTGGCAGCCTCTTGCAAGACAAAGACGGGGCTGTGAGTGGGTGTAATGTCTGTTGTTCAGCCAGCCAGGGGTTTAAAAATACCACTTGTGAATGATTGATGGGGGCAGTTTTAGAAGGCAATCCACACCCAGCACGTTTCAGTTTTCTGATGGAAAAGGTATTTGAAGAGATGTTTATTTCAAAACAAAATTTACTAAATGAGAAAGGAACAGGACACTGAGGGGAGATAAATATCAGTGGTGGGGTGGCTGGTGGCTTTCACTGCTGTCCCAATGCCTGTTTGGGGTGGCTCAGGGCACTGGATTTGTACTGGGGAGAGGGGAGCAAAGGGGCAGTGAGAGGAGGGAGCTGGGAAGGCAATAAGCAGGCTGCTGCCCTGCTTTCCAGGGCGTGGCAGGGACCTTCTGTCAGGAAGAGAGGAGTGAGGAGTGAGAAACACTCTTGCCATAAGTTACCCCTCATCCCTTGCTCCTCAGCACCAGGAATTCAAAAGGCATTTACATGAGACATGGGCTCATTTCTCTTTAGGCAAAGGTTTGTGTTTAGAGAAGGTTCAGTATAGTTTAGCTGGTTTAAGATTTGTGTCTGATCCTCAGTGAACTCCTTGGATTTTTATAGAAATCCCATCTCACCTCTTTTGTAGGAGTGCCAAATTACATTTTACATGAAGACTTACTGGATGATTCCAGATGGTCGTGTCTGGTTATTCTCTGGGTATTCAAGATGTGCCTCACACAGTAAAACTTCAATTTCTATTTATTTAATTTTCTTGTTCTTTACTTTTATTTAAAGTATTTAGTTTATTTCTTTGCCATTGCAGAAACTCCTAGTAAGTTATAGTGAAGGACTAGAGCATTCTTTTGATAGGCCTTTTTTTTTCTTTGTATTTTTTCATTAAAAGGTTAACAACTTCCTGTCTGTATGAGTTATGCTATTTCAGTGCTGAAAAATCCAAAAATAGCTGAGAGAGGAATCAAATTATAGTTTAGCCATGGGATGAGGTAGTGGGAAGGAGAATGATGCTGTACCTTGTCCCTGAGTGGGCACGGGTGCCTGTCCTCAGAGGGAAGCAGGACCCAAACTGGGAGCAAGCAAAAGCACTTGTGTGGAAGCACCACCTTGCAGAGATCCGTGTCTGTGCCTGGTTTTCCCCAGAAATTCATCTCCTGAGGTCCACAGACATTAAAGGACAGCCTGTCAGCAATACCCCACATTGTGTAGAGCAAGATCTCCATGGCCACCACTTCAGGATCTAATCATCACAGAAAAGGAAACAAAGGGTGATAATTTGGAGTATGTCTACATGTAAAATTCTCAATAATACTATATATTTTCGAGTTTATTTGTTACCCCCTAAAGCCAGAAGTTTCAGCCCAAGTGTTGGTGAACTGTGCATCACTCAGAGGTCTGCAGTGCCCAGCCCATGCCCATCTCCTACATGTCAGCCCCTCTGTGCTGCATCCCACAGCTCCATCATGGCAGCCTTTCCCTGTGCTGCACTGCTGTGTTGGAATCATGACCATAAGTCCCTTGTTGGCTGCGGGGCTGTCCTGGTACAGCACAGCAAGGGCTGGGTTTGTTAATGGGAAATGGCTTTTCTGGAAAAGATCACAAAACTGAGTGGGGTTTGATGACGCCTTTTTGAGGCACCGTTTGCCTCAATGCTCAGCCAGCTCACACTGGCTTTAGTTTGGATTTTGGTTTCATTGAAAGGAAAAAAATATGGAGACGTGAATCAAACTGAAACCTCCTTTTATTCCATTTATTTTTCACTTGGAGGGAATGGAAAGATTTGAGCTTACCTGCTGGAGCACATTAGTCATATGAAGAGATGATGGCTGTGGGCACGAGCAAGATTTGAACGTGGGCTGGGTAGTGAAGTGCTTAATCCCACAGTGCTGAGAGGATTATGGGTGAGATGGATCAGCTTTTGTGATTCTGGCCTGATTTCTTCAGTAAGGAGTGCCAAGATCGTGCTAAAGGTAAAGGATGCCCTGGCACATAAGCTGGGGTGATGCTTCCAAGGATCCTCCTGCTCCTGAATGGTTGGGCAGGCGAAGGAAGTCCTTTCATGGCTTTGCATTCCCATTTGGGCAGCTCCTGGAGAGGAGCCTGGCGGAAGACAGAAGTGGTGATACCACTTCCTCGTAGAAAGCCACAGAGTGTACCATGTAATTACATCTGGGCAGAGCAGGGCTGCTCCTGCACTGCACTTACATACGTGACTGCAGCAGGCAGTGCCAGAGTTTGCAGACATGTCAGGAGTCACAAATACTAGGAACCCTCAGGAAACCTGTTGTCAATAACTGAAGCCCTGAAGTTACTAAAAAAATTTGGAGGGGAGCTTTGTGTTCCTGTTCCTGCTGTGGCACTATGCAGGTAGGGAACAGGCAGCACCTGTTCTCAACCCTGCTTCCTCAGACAGCACCTCACTCTCATCTGTTTGCATCAGTCTTCTCTGTTTTTCTATCAAACATATTTTCACATCTTTTTGTTTGTGACTGGTTATGCAAAATTGAGTTCTGTGCACAAGGGTCAATCCTTATCCAGTATTCATTTCTTAGGAGTGTTTTTTTAAGATTCCTGCTTCTTACCTCCTGTGCAATATTCTTGTATGCGTTCAGCATTCAGAAAAAAACACTGAGTAACAAGAGGGGTTTCCAGCAGGAATAGTGAAGAGGAACTAGACTGAGTTGAAAGGCATGTGCATTGGCATGTGCAATCACACATATGCAACTCTTTTGAGGTGTACCATTGAATTCTGCTGGAAGTTTAACAGAGTGTGAATACACTTGTCCAGCAGAATAAGGCTGTTATTTAAGAATTCATCTGCCATTTACAGCTGTTCATTTAAGGTGACAGGTATGAAATTACAAAGGACAACTGGGGAGGGGGTGGCAGGAGCTAGGAAGTTTTATTTACCAGTAGATCAAACAAGGAAGAGTGTTAAAGTCATCATGGTGTTAAGAGTGAAGGCTGGATCCAGCTTTATGACTGGTATCTGAATTGGGTGAATTGATTACTGTGGGAATCAGTTAAAGACCCTATAAATGTAGGTATTAAAAGCAATCATCTTCAATTCCTACTGCAGTCCCTGTGAAAGTGGAGCAGAAATGCAGGTCCCTGCCTCGGGATCAGGGGTGGCTGCTGTCAGGTGCTGTGGTGATGTTCCTGAGCTGTATTTTAGGGTGCTGGCAGTCAGCACTCCAGTGCTTTGGCTGCTGGCTGAGTGCTCATACGGGTTTGTAATCAAGTCTCACGTATTGTTTTCAGGAAAATAACTTCCAGTAAACAATTCCAGATTTGTTGCTCTGATATTCAAAACACTGCTATCTACACTGCCTAAGCTTGGCCTACCCCTCTCCCCAGTATTTAACCACCCTTTTAGGAACAACGGAAAACCAAGAAACATTGCCTTGGATTTAATACTTGTTTCTGGCTGAAAGGCAGCTTATATAAACATGTAGATTTCTGTATAAAATAGAGTAGCTTCTATGGGATTTTTATTGTATAGACTCTTGTGCAATATGGAATACTGTGAAAAATGTGGGTACAGCACTCACATAATAATAATTAATAAAAAGGGAGATCGTGAACCAAATGAAAGTCACTGAATGTGTGATGTGGCATGCTTTTATTTTCTATGGTTGTATTGGTTGAGAGTTCTCTGGTTTTGTCAGTTGTTTGGGTTTTGGTAGTGGGGGGGTTTGGTTTTTGGGTTTTGGTTGTTTGTTTTTTTTTTNAAGTTATTAGGACTTTGAGGATTCAAATGTCCTCTGGAGGTATGAGCCAAATTGCTGCTGGTCCCTTGCTCAGAGCTGCATTGATGGTGTCTGTGCAGTTTTTCCAGGCTCCCAGAGGACTGTGGTAATGCTTCCTGTCCAGCTACACTGAGCAGCAATAAATTTAGCCCAAGTGAGCCATAATGACAGCACAGGAATCAGAGTGCTGACCACTCTCCAGGAGGGTCTGGCACTGCACACAGACATCTCCATGCCTCGAGCTGCCAGTGCTGTCCTGACCTCTGTGCCCACTGTGGGCAGCCTGTGCCTCCACGTTACCCGTTCGCGCTCCTGCAGCGCCTGTGTCATACAATCATTTCCATCAGTCATTTCCTTCTGACGTTTTTTCTCCAGAAAGGAATCAGAGTGCTGTGACTCAGGAGACAGACACACACCTGACCCACACAGGCAGCACAGCTGCCACTGTGTCACCCTGAGCAGCTCACTGATGTGAGGGCAAGGCTGGCCCCCATCACTGCTCTATTTTCCTTCTTGAAATGCTGTGTGGCTTTCCAGATCTCTGCAATTCCAGTTGGAGCAGGAGCGAGCACAGGGTGAAACCTGCAGAGAGCTTTTCACATTAATGCTGTGTTATTGTTCCACTTCCAGCTTGTGATTGACAAATACTTAGTGCTCCCAAGGGGTTGAATTGTGAGCAGGAAGTGATTGTAAAAGTTATTGTATTCTGAATGAGATGTTAGGAGCTGTAATTACCCCCTGATGTCTCTGTGATTACTGCTGTCCCTGCTGAATTATTGACAGCCCAGTGGCACTGGAGCTACCTGGTAGCTGTGCCAGCATTGTCAAACCCAGTCCTTGCTGTGAGGCAGAGCTGAGCATCTGTCCCTGCCCTTATTTTCACTGAGGGCAGCAAGATGCAGTAGTGCCTGTGTGCAGGAACACATGCTGGATCTGCCAGTGGCCAGGCAGAAATGAGACATCCTTATCCTCATCTGAGGAACTCATAGCCTCCATCAGTGAATTCAGCCAAGCTGATGGATGAATATGGATTGATAGGACCTGACAATCCACTCACACACATCTGGCAGGGATGGCACAAAGCACCTGTCCAGCCAAGAGCTCTAGCTGCAGTCAGCACGATGTGGATAGCAGTTATTGCTCCATGTGTTTTGCTTTGGCAAAAGTGACACAGAGCAGGTACCACACCTGTGAGCCTGTGTCCCAACAGACCATCAGAGGGATGTGCTGGTTTTGCTGGAGCGGTCATTGCTCAGAGTAGGATGGTAGAAAAATGCTAGAAATAGAAGTATATGGAGTGTGGGGCTGGCACAGGAGGTGGGGAGTGAGGGATTTTGGGAGTTTGCCTTTCATGTGTTTTGGGAAAGGGCATGGTTCATCTTTTTGGTAGGATAAGGTCAGCACCTCCCTTCAACATTGTCAGAGAGACTTCAAACTGTCAGCAAGGCCTGATATTGGTACCTGAAATAGGGCAAATGACTGGTGCCTTAAAAAGTGCCTGTTTTCTCTGGCTGTAAAGGAAACTCCATGGTGGACATGGAAGGGTGGGTTAATCCTACCTTTGTGCTCTCAGGAGGCCAGGGAGGAAGGCTATTGGTCTTGTGCAGAGGTCTAGCAGGTGCTCTGTGTGTGTCTGGAATTTAGGGCCTCACAACTCAGGTCCTATGAGATGGTTTTTTGCAGCAAGGAGAGGTAGCGAATTTTAGAGGTCTAGCAGAAACCAAACCTATGCACGACTCCATGCTGTGACAAAAAGGCTGGTAATTCCATATCACAGCATTTGTAGCTTTGAGGCTTGCTCCCAGAAGGAGTTGGAATATCAATGCTGCTTTTCAAACACCTAAAATGTCATCATTAGCTGCTGAGTTATGTGTCACATTAATGATGTGAAACGCAGACAATATTTACTCAAGTAGCAAAATGAAACTGCACCATAACATCTGTCCCAGAAAATGTGTGGCAAAGGAATTTGGATTTGGATCTGACTGTAAGGTAGAAGCTGGTGTTGAGTGCTGACCACATGTGCCTTGAGTCCTGCTCTCATCCTAGTCTCCCCTGCTCCCGTTCATTTATTGATCCTTTTCCTTTTGATGCTGCTGTCAAACCCCATAGATCTACTCAGGAGAGAAGTGCACCAGCAACATTAATACTGTTAAAATATCCCACACTGGAAAAATAGACAAGGGGCTGTGTTTTTTTGAACAATATTTATTTCTGGGGTTTTTGATGCTGAGCTGTCTCGATCAGTGGAGGAGAGCAGCTGTTATGTTCCTCCTCCACCAGCTGGCTCTCTGTAGTGTCAGCTTTTCTCTTGGCTTTGGTGTCTCTTATCCCTCCTGCTGCCTGCACTCATTTCTTTCCTCTGTTCTCATGAACACCACACAGTCCAGACTGTCAAAGAGAGAAGTGATATCCCTGCATCTTCTTACCTGCCCTGCCAGTCGTCTCATTTCTGACTTGGCCACCTCCTCCCTGGTAGTCTGAGGGTGCCAGCTCTAGCCCGGCCAGGTTTCCCCCATCTTCCTTCCAGGGACTGAGCATCTTGGTAGGGTAGGATTTGGGGAAATGCCCAGTGGCATTTAAAACACCCATCAGACAGCTGCTGTTCCCACTCTCAATCCATTTCTCACCTCTGACGTAACAACAATAATCCTTAATATTATTTTTTTCTTTATAAGGTTAATTGTAAGGTTACAATATGTGGGCTGGGGTTTCCTTTCCTTGCAAAATGCAGGCAGATCTGCTTGGGCAGTCTGGTTAATGCTGTAGGATGATCTCTGGAAAGGATCTGGGGGACAGACCTCATCACTTGATCCAGGGCTGTTGGAGATTACAGGGACGTGGGTCGGGTCAAGGTGCTGGCAGTGAGCACTGTTGGAAGTGCTGGTGCTATGAGTGTTTCAGAGCCACTGGAAAGGAGGGAAGTGACCTTGGGGTGGCAGCTGGTGGGAAAATGAGTGACCTGTGTTATAAAAGATCCAGGCACGCAGAGCTTGGTGTTTACCTCCTTCTTGCACCGCAGCACCTGGACATGAGGCAGCACCAGGTCTTTGGAGGCTAAGTTAAATGCAGGTTTGACATCACAAAAAAAAATACAACAAAACATGCTAATTGTTGGAGATGCCTAAAAAGGTTGGCAACATGAACTCATATCTAGCTGGGGACAGAGGTATAATTTTGACACAGGTCAAAAGGTGTATCAGCAGAACAATATCTGCGGCAGGGATCACGCAGGGAAGAAGAGGGAAAACATCTGCTGAAGGTGTGGACAGGAGAGTGAGAGGCTTAATGGTGACCATCTTGAGTCCAAGGGGCTGTGGGGAAAGCAGTGGGGCCAGGGTGGCACTGGGGCCTCCCTGCATGGGGGGCAGAAGGAAGGAGGAAAATGATGCTCATCACATTCGGCCCCTTGCAGTCCTCACAGGACAGACACACAGGGACTGTGGGCTGGGAATGAGCGGGGGAAACAGCAGGACATTGTGAGGATGAAATTACACCCAGCAGCAGACTGACCTGTCTGGTTTCACAATGCTTTGTCCAGCATGAGGCATGCCATCTGGGTGCTGTTTTCTACAGCCTGGGCAAATTCAGGTAGCCTGCAGTTTACAGAGCCCCGGCTCAATCCTGACCCTGCCCAAGCTTCCTTCAGTCCTTTATTTCACAGTGTCAGCCTCTCCTGTGAGTGCCTGCAAAGCTGCAGCCCTGTCCATGTCCCCATGGCACATACTGTGGCCTGAGTTTTCCAGAGCAGAGGTTTCGTCCCCTCCCTGTCCAGCAGCTGGAAGGAGCACTGGAATGCTACACTTGATGCAGAGTGTGGGGTGATCCCTATACATCTCCATTTAGTATTTCCATTCTCCCTGGCACAACTGCCTGTGTGGGCATGAAAATAACACAAGTACTCTCATTCTAGTGTGGTTTTGTGCTTATGCCCCAAGGCACAGGACAAGGCTGAGACCTGGCAGGGAAATGGTCCCCTGTGGGTTTCAGCACCCTGGACCATGGCACAGGGCAAACATTACTTCCCAGTGCTCGGGTTAGGAGGATGCCACCCCTGGGATGGGGTTCAGTGCTCAGTGTGGGTGACGTCGTAGTTGTTTGTGTAGGTCATGGCGGGAAGTGTGTGAATGGGATAAATTTAGCAGTCAAAACACAGGGGCAGCACAGTCCATCATTAACTGCCAGCCCATCTCGTCATCCTGCAACCACAAGGAGCTTTTTTGGGGCCGGCGTCCTGGCAGAGGCCAGAGGAAGCGTGGGAGGCCAGTTCCCGGTGACACCTCCAGGCACAGCAGTGCTGCCCAGTGGTGCCATTGGCTGCCCCCAGCCCGGGGCTGGCACTGGCCAGCAGTTAAATGCCTGCCCAGCCACCCTGGGACACACAGCCTGGAGCATCCCAACGCAGGCAGCCAGCTCGTCCCACCCCCAGCAGCGGAGGAGACACGGGCTTTCATCACACCTTGAGGTAAAGGTTTTGGTTTCTTTGGGTTGATCTGGCATTGCCTGGAGGGAAAATGGCAGCATTTGGGAACAGAGGTTGTAGATTTCCTCACAAGTTTTGGTTGAAAGCAGGAGACTCATCAGCTGGGATGTAAGTGTTGCTTTGTCAGGGAAGAAATCAGGAGTGTGCTTGTTCCAGCATGTTTTAGGTGTGGGGTGATGTTCAGTTTGGTTAGTGTGTCCCATGGGGATGCTGGGCTGCTTAAAGAAAATGCTTGGAAAATGAGGGCAGAGCTGGAGGAAAGCCCCCACTGCTTTATCTGCCTGCCAGGCAGCAGTGCTGCTGGGGTACCAACCCAGCAGGCTCTGGAGATGCAGTTCTCTGTGGGTTTATCTCATTGGGATGCTCCACTTTGGAATGGTGGGAGATTTTATGGGTCTGTGAGGACCACTCCAGGTGGGAGGTGCAGCTCTGCAGCCTGTGGTCTCACAGTGCTGCCCCTCTGAGGAGCAGGCTCTTGTCACAACCACTGAGCTCAGCTGTGTGGTGGGTGACATTACTATGAGAACAGGAAATTCAGGAGAGCTTTACTGCTCTTTAATGATGCTTACACAAAAACATATGCCAGTACTGGGTATTTCAAACCCCAAACTAAATGGAGGTTTCTGCACAGGAGGTGCCAGGATGTGGCACAGGGACATATCCCTGATTTGTTTGATGATGCACCAGGCTGAGCACTGTGTGCCAGGATGGCAAGGCTGTATCATTTTGGAGGGTTCTGTGGGGCCAAGTTCCAGCCAGAGGCACATGCAAATGCTTTGCTCTAGTGTGCAAATATCTCATTCCTTGTTGTAGCCACAGTGACCACGACTGACATGAGGGCTGTGTTTCTGGTGCTGCTCCTCTGGGCTGTGGCCTGTGCTCACCCTGTAAGTACCCCCTGGACTGATGCTCCCACCCCAAACTCTTTGGTTTTGCCCAGCCAAGGCACACTGATTTCTGATCAAATCTCTCCTGGATGTGTTTAGGTGCCTGGCCATGAGCCCACCCACCCCAGCACCCTGCAGGAGGTAAGCCACAGGTGCCCTTATCCAGCAGGTAGCAGCCCCTCAGGAAGCAAGTGTGGGATGGGGAGCCAGCCCTGAGCAGGCATCCTTGGACCAGGAACCTGGGAGGGATCTGCTGCTTCTATGGGTCTTTGAGCTTTGTCCATCTGCTCAGTCTTTTCAAGCTGGGCTGGTTTCACCTTGTTTTGACTTGCCTCCCTGAGCAATTTCCCAGTTCACCTGGCACATTGTGCTGTGTTGGCCCTGAAAAAGGAGTTTCTTTGCTCTGAACTATGCCAGTTTGGGCTTTCCTGGGCTGCCCTTTTGTTGGTGGCTACCATTTTTTTTTGTATCAGCAGAAACAACTAAAGGGCTGAGGTGCAAAGAGTAAAAAAGGCTTGAGCTCTTGCATGGCTTGGGAGTGAGGTCCTGCAGCAGCAGCAAATGTGCTGTAGTTGGTGTTTAATAAACCAAGATACCGTGTCATGTTTTGCCTCCAGGATACTGCAAATGAAGATTATATCAGCAAGCTGGGCAACCACCTAGATGGCAGAGATGGCAGACATGCTCCTGCCAGTCCAGACAGAGAGGAAAATGCCCTTGCCAGGGACCTGATGGGGGGGAATGCTGTGGATGAGGAACTGGACACGGGAGGCCAAGTTGGGCAGGTTCAGCACGTGAATCAGGTGGACCACAAGGACATGGGCACCCACAATGGGAATGACCTTGGTTTCCTGGTGAGTGAGTGAGTGAGTGAGTGAGTGAGTGAGTGAGTGAGTGAGTGAGTGAGTGAGTGAGTGAGTGAAGAGGAATGTTTTGTTCTGCCAGGAAAGCTCCCTTGGCTCCAAACCTGATGTTGGTCAAGGTTGTGCTTGGCTTTGCACTCATCGCTGTTTGTCACCTCTATAGGAGGTGGATGCACGTGACACTGATGATGGTGACAACGGAGACCACTACGGCACCAGAGCCAACATGTTTCCCTCCCACGGTGGTGGCTTCCTGGATGAGGAGGATGACAGTGGGGACGACACCCTGGATGCCAACGGGGAGGAGGAGAGGGGCGAAGGCCCCACCTACATTGCTGGTGCCGATGGGGCAGGGGAGCAGGAGCACGACACCGGCCGTGGCGATGCCGGGGCTGCAGGGGGGCACGGGGACAGCAGCAGCAGCAGCAGCAGCAGCGAGAGCGCTGGGGCGGAGCCCCAGCGCTACAGGAACCGCGGCTTTGGGCGCACCTACAGGCACGGAGGGGCCAGCAGCAGCAGCCAGGAGGAGAGCTATGACTTCCAGGATGAAGCCGTGCAGGGGGATGACCCCTCTGTCTTCGACGGCCCGGGCAGCAGCTACAGGATGCGCCACGCTGGCCCCCGTGCCCTGGGGAGCAGCTGGGAGAGTGCCCACGGGGCTGGCTCCCACCACTGGGAGGAGGGTGACAGCAGGTCCCCTGAGGTGGAGGATGGTGACTCTGGAGAAGACAGCCCATCTGTGGAGGACAACAGTCAGTCAGAAGAGCCTGTTGACAGCCAGTCAGAGGAAAAAAGCTCCAGCCACTCCAGGGAGGATGGGGATGGAGAGGACAGCCCCTCCAGGGAGGATGAGGACAGTGAGTCCAGGGAGGGCACAGATGAGCAATCAGATGAAGAGCCAGGGGAGACCCTGGAGGTGGTGAGAACCTTGAATGAGCACAGCAACAGCCAGACCTGGGAAGGGCAGGAGGACTGGGATTCTGCAGAGGACAGGAGTGTGCTGTCCACGCCTGACAGTGAGTCTAGAGAAGAAGAGGGCAAACTGAGCAAGTCCAGGGAAGATGATGATGATGATGGGCAGAGCCAGTCCACAGAGAACACTGTGGAGGAGTCAGAGGAGGATGAGAATGACTCTGTGCCGAGCACATCAGCCGAGAGCCCAGAGTCCCCAGAGGATGACAGCAGCCCAGAGGACAACACAGGTGAGGAC
This sequence comes from Notiomystis cincta, assembly GCA_013398075.1. NCBI lineage: Eukaryota > Metazoa > Chordata > Aves > Passeriformes > Notiomystidae > Notiomystis > Notiomystis cincta. The sequence goes on from VZRX01020757.1 coordinate 40,613, forward strand.
AGCAGGTCCACGGAGAGTGACAACAGTCAGTCCCAGGAGGATGATGACGACACGGAGAGCCACTCCCAGGAGGATGCCACCCACGAGTCCAGCAGCCATGGGGACGACAGCTCCCTGCAGAGCCTGGAGAGCAGAGCCCACAAGCGGCGGCCGGGCGCCCTCCGCCACAGACCTGCTGCTGACTACGATGACAATGACTGCCAGGACGGCTACTGACCTGCACCCCACAGCCTCAGAGGCGTGGGGGGAGTGGGGGGAGGAGGGGTTAATTTATTTGCTGTATAGTCTGGTTGACTTCTTCTCAAGAAGATGCTGTGGTTAAAACGGAGTCGGGTTTGCGAGGGCTTAGCCTGGGAATGCTGCACAGGGAATGAAGGGGTAGGTATTGCCAGGCATAGGGAAAACACAAACCACAGCAAGAAAAGGCATTTTCTGTGTCAAACTGGAGAGCAGCTGAGAGCTGTGAGTGCCAGCAGGGTGACTTGCCCGAGGGGCACAGTGGTGGCTTGGCACTCCTGGGCATGCTGGGCAGAAAGGTCCCTGTGTTCACCCCTTGTGTTTACCTACCACTGCCCTAAGCATGTCTGCCCAGACTCCAGCTGGAGCTTGCCATTAACTCCATGTCCAGCACATGAAAAGGAAAATCTACAGCTGGTGTGCACACATGGTGCATGGACACAGCAGGGTATGAAGTACCACTTCAGGATGGGATGTATGTAATATTTTTAATATTTTGTAAGAAATGTACAGAAAACATTAAACTGTATCGTTTTTGCACTTGTATTTCAAAGCTGTAATGAACCCTGTTGATTTCTTTAATCACCATTAAAACCACCAAACTCCATTATAGTGTGATTTGAGGTGTTGCTGGTTTATTCTCCTGGGTGTGTCAGGGTCTGCAATTTGGGGCTGAACTAGAAGGGAGCGGGAAGCAAAGGACAGGATATTTGTGTGGGAGGCCACAGCACGCTGGGGTGAGAGGGAAAGCAAAAGCTGAGGGTGTTCCCACCCCCTCTATTTCCAGGCACCCCAAAGGCCACTCCTGCCCCTTGGTGAACCTGCAGTGGGGTGGAAAATCTGGCTGATGACCCCAGCTGGGCCTGGGGCTTTGCTGTATTATGGCCATCCCTTCCTGCAATGTGAGCAAGGGTTGTGCTGCCCTTCTTGAGGTTCTGGAATGATGTCCCAGGGCATGAGGGCTCTTCTGGGCCACTGGCTCTGTGTGCCCATGGTGGCCACTGGTACCAGGTCTCCTGCAGTAGAGATGCAGGTGAGTGGGGAAAAGGTGTTATCACAAGTAAAGCCTGTTTTACTCTGTGTGACATTTGGTTGTTTTTTCCCTCCTATCAGCAAGCAAGTAAACAACACATTATTTAAAATCACATTATTTTAAATACCACCCAGGCCCTTCTTCCCTATTCACACGTGCAGGACAATGTGGGTTTTGATGCTGACAGGTGAAGCCTGTGAAGGGCTGTTATGTCACTGTGCAGTTTTACAGCATGGAGTTGTGGCTCTGCAAGGGACAGTCCCCAAGGGGCCAGGGTGAGGGGGTACATTCCCTTCAGCTGTCCGCTCTCAGGGGTGTCACTGCTGAGCATTGCAAATTCAAGAACCAGTAGAAACATGAAATATTTTTCTACTACTTAAGGCAGAACTACACTTAATTTGTAGCCTGTTTCCACTACTCTGAAGACTGGACGCTGAATGGCTCCTAGTTTTTGTGGAAATTATGTTTAAATTTTCACCCTTTGTAACCTTTTTTTTTGCTTCTGTATGAGATCAGCTCTGAAACTTGCAGCTTCCCCACGCTGCTGCCTTGGGAATGAGCCTCTCTCCTCACTTCTCATCCCCCTAGTCCCAGCTTCACTGTGAATACCTCAGCTGTGACCTCTCTCTTATTTTTTGGACCCCTCTCATCAGTTGTGTGAATAGATGATGATGCTGGGATGGTAGTGAATCCTGTCACGGTCATGGCCACCAAAATTCTGGAGTGCAGCCCCACCACTGGCGTGAAAGACAGCAAGCGTGGGTTTGGCTGCAGGCAGAAGGGCTGGGTCACATCCCTGCCGCTGCGGTCTGAAATTGTAGTAGCGACGTGTTTGCTGCTGCGGGCAGGGCAGGGCTGTGAGCGCTCCCGTGTCCAGCAAGCGGTGCTGCTGCTCAGGCAGCGAGGACGTCCTGGTGCCGCCTCTGTCACAGGGCTAGGTCACATCCCTGCGGCCATCGCAGGTGATGTTTGCCTAGAGACAGCTGGTGGAGGTGGGCATGAGTATTGAGAGGTGTTTTCCGGATCCCTCCAGGCAGAGGAGTGCAGCCCTGCAGCCGGCCCAGCCTGCGCGCAGGACGGTCGAGACTTTTCAGGGTGGGGTGAAACAGCTTCTTGCAAGTTTGTGCGTGACCCTGTGTCCATCCTGATCCTGTGGGGCGGCGCTGGGCTGCACAGCACTGCGGGTCAGGGGACTGCGTGTCCCCGTCCTCCTCGTTCCACTCAAGGAGAGGAAAAACGGGGTTGATTAGGGTTTAGTCTGAGCGGGAGGCGCGCGTTCCTCGCAAACAGGGCTGAGGGTGTCCGGCTGTGCTGCCCCGCACGTGGGTCCCCTTCACGTGCCCTCCTGGGGACGTGCTGCCACTGCACTCGTGTCCTGGCCAGCGACGCCCAAAACTTGCCTCCCGCTGCCTGGCTGCTCCCCAAAAGCCAGGGAAGCGGTGCCAGAGCTGCCTGCTGCCTGCTGGCCCTGCCGGGACAGCTTCCCACGGGACCATCCCTCCTGGGCATTGCCCTCCTCTGGGAAACCTCCTGCTTGGCCTCAGGGAGCGAGCTGCTCTGTTGGGTCCCTGCAGGGATGTGCCCAGAACCTGGCAAGGACCTCTGCAAGGTTTTGGGGGTCACTGGTGTCACTGGTGTAGCCCTGTCTAATGCTGTTCATCCGTGTATGAACAAGGCCACAGTGCTTGACATCTGGAAGGGCTTGATGATTGGCAGGGTGAGGTTTTGGATGGACAGTGAGAGTGTGACAAAAAGATTCTCTCTTGGAGGACTTGAAGGCATTTTTAGGGGTTTATGTATTTGTTTTTTGTGCCGTGTGTCTGTGCACTGTGAACATTTGGAGGGGAGAGCTCCTGCTCCCTGCTGTTGGGCTGGCAGGACAAGCAGCTGGGAAGGTCAGCCACAGGCTCTGCCATCACTGGAGATGTTCCTGCCTCCAGTTTCGGAATGATTATGCAATGAAATTGTCAGGGTCAGTTTTCCCGGTGGGTTAGGCAGGGATAAAAATGCCCACATCAATGTATGCTTTTATTATCCACCCACATGACATTCTTTGTGCATTGGGGGTGGCCTCCAGAGCTGAATGCAGCGATTTACCCAGAAATCAGCATTGGGGTTTAAAGCAGGTATTTTTGGATCCATTTGGGTTTGTGAAAACATGAGTTTGCATCATCTTCAAAGAAAGGTTTCTTGTGCTGTTCTTTTTTTTTTTTTTT
>VZRX01020757.1:44124-55807 GCA_013398075.1 Notiomystis cincta
CCTTTCCAAGAAGAAAAAATTCTATTTTTAATAAGTAGCTGGTGTGGCTGAAGTGGTGGGAGGCAGCAGTGCTGAGCCTGGCTGTGACAGCTGAACTTGGGGCAGCCACAGCACACAAGCTGCACTTATTCAACCTCCTTATTTTCTTGGCTTTGGTGAGAGAAACAGACACCCCTGCACCTGCACCTCTCCATCCAGCAGTGGCTCTTCTGACAGTGCAGATAAATGTCCTGGGCTTCCCATGGTGATCTGAGTTCCACAGCTGGCTGTGGAACAAGGGCTTTTCCTTGGCCCGTGTTTGTCTTTAGCAAAATGGGAATGTCTGTGGAAGAAATAATGGTAGAATCCCAGAATGGTCTTGGTTGAAAGGGACCTTAAACCACCTCAATCCACCCCCCCCACCACAGGCAGGGAAAGACCAGGTTGCTCAGAGCCCCATCCAACCTGGTCTTGAACACTTCCAGGGATGGAGCACTTATGACTTCTTTGGGAAACCTGTGCCAGTACCTCACCACCCTCACAGCAGAGAATTTCTTCCCAATATTGAATCAAAAACCTTCTCTCTCTCAGTTTGAAGCCATCCCCCCCTCATCTTGTCACTACATGCCTGTATGAGACATTTCTCTCCCTCTTCTTGTAGGCTCCTTTAAGGCCTGATGGGATTGTCTCTCCTGTGCCCCCTGTGATGGAATTCTGTGCTGAGAACCACTCCTCTCCAAGCGCACAGTGGGGCCAGTGGAGTTTGATTACGTTTCTCTGCCCTTTTCAATGGGCAGGAAAAACCTCTGACAGAATCACTGAGGCCATCAATCTGAACAAAACAAATATCCCAGACATGGGAAAACAGCCTTTGACCTCAGTGAAACCCCAAAATGTTACAAACCTTTCAAATGCTTGAAGGAAAGTTTTCTTCCAGATCCCTTTACTGCCACGCATTTCAATGGTAAATAACTTTCCCATCCCTGGCTCAGCCATGTCCTGGGAGGTTTGTTGTCCCCCCCAGCACTGCCCCAAGGAGCTGAGCACCACAGTATGGTATGAATAAAGTGCAAGTGATAGCATCCACCCATACTGCATCCCTCCAACTCATAATGGAAACCTTAAATCCTCTTGTATTGCACTCCCTAAACTCATGATGAAAACCTTAAAGCTACAGAATGACCAAGTGGTTTGCAGTTCATTTTTTTCCTGTTCTGACACCCTGAAATGCAAAGCTGCAAAGTTCCTGAGCTGGGTGTGCAAGCTGTTGGTTGTTCCTTCTGCAATGAACACAGGCTATCTTCCTTCACTCCTTCTGAAAATAGGGCTTTTTGGGGCACTTGCTTGGCTTTTTCTCCTGAGGATGTGTTTGAGAGCTCTCACATGTGGATGGAGCCAGAGACAGGTGAGGGGGACCAGACCTGGTAACTTACTCAGGCTGATGAGGTGTTTCTTGCTCCTGAATAAAAGAAAACAAAAAAACCGGAGGAGATCAAATAATAGAGATATTGCTCAAACATGTGAGGGCCTGGGTGATGGGGAATCTGGGATTTGTGATAATGCCATGACCTCATCTCAGTGATTTGCTAGGTTTTGTTCCCAAAGTTTAGGGTGCTTCAAAGTGCTCACATTACAGAGCTACTCCTGGCCTGCATTTTGTCTGGCATGTAAATAGAATTAATTTCCTTTTTTTGGTTTCTGCTCAGAGAAAAAGGAAAGTCATATGAAACAGTTGCAGAGGACAAATATATAAAGGTTGTGTACTGATAACGGAGACTGATACATGGTGTGTTTTAGATATTCTCTCCTCACACTTTTATTCTAAAATTGAATGTTGGCAAAAGAATATCGAGCTGTGTGGGCTGCTGATGCTGGTTTGCATTTGTGTTTGTGCTCTGAGGGGTAAGGGGAAAGAGAGGCATTTCTGATTCTTACACTGTTGCTCCCTCTTCTTGCTCATCACTTCCGTCCCCAGCTGGTGCCTGTGTCACACACTCTCCTGTCCCTGACAGCACATGGGGAGAGGTGGAAGCCAGGGCAAGCTCTGGCTCAGGTGCCCTTGTACATGTTTTGAGGGTGCCCTGGGCACTGAGCTGCATGGCAGGGGTGCCCCTTTCCCTGGCTGCAGCAGCACCTTGGTCTCTTCCCACCATGCTCAAAGTGTCCTTCTGGTTTTGTTTTCTTTACTTATTTTTGGCCCTGAGGTTTCCTTTCAGAATAGCTCCAGGGCGTGGAAATAGGACGGTGCGGCCTCAGCTCTGCAGCGCACCCGGGCAGGACAGGAGCACTCTGCTCTGCTCATTTACCGCCCTGCAAAAATAATAACAACTAAATTTGGACTTAGGAGCCATGTCAGCCTGTGCCAGACAGGGACACTCTGACCCTGAGGTCCCCAGGGGCTCGGGCAAGCACACCCAAACTGTACAGGGTGTCCTTGCTGAGTGGGCTTGCATGAAGCTGCAGCCAGTGGCTGGAGCAAACCCTACCTTCCACAAGACCATGCTGGTTAAAACCCCATCCTCTGGAGGCAGATAATCTGTTGCATGTTTTGTTTCCAGCAAGGTGAGATCATTTTCATAAAGCCTTCAGAGCTTGCAATCACTTTTAATAACAGATTCCTTTCAGACAAAGGGGTGATCCCTCCAAACCCTGCTGCCTTGCAAAAGCATTAAGAGACCAAGACCAACGCTCCAAGCCTGCCATGTGATGCTTTTTAAAGTAATAACAAAAAATAAGTTTCAAATGGAAACATTTTGGATGTGTTGGCCAAGTTCCCTGCTTGTCTCCCGGCATGGTGCCGGTGAGGTTGCTGCTGCTGGTGGCCTGCCCGGGCAGCACCCGCTCCAGGAGCTAAACATAGGTGCTGGCTGCACAAGGCACTTGGGGACACGTTAATTATCCTAGTGCTTTTTAGGGATCTTGGGTGAAATATGTGTTTTTATAGTCAGTTTTCCATATTATTTTTTAAGCAGCCCGGAGCAGAAACCCTTTAATTACATTAAAAATCGCCTCCCACCAGGACTCTCTGTTCCCAAGCCCTGACGAAATTTGAAGTTCAAAGCTGGGCACATGCTCATTGCTTTCCTGGGGCAGGCAGCTTAGGACAGCAGGGGACAATGGGAAGCAGGGCATCACCTGCAGCAGGGCAGCCCCTCCAGCTGCTCCAGCCTTATGGAGCTGAGTGGACATGGGAATCCTCACAATGCTGATCTTTATCAGAGGCTGCTGTGTTGGCACCAAAAAACTGCATAGCTGGGCTTTTTTTCTTTTTTTTTTTCTTTTTTTTCTTTTCTCTGTTTTTTTTTTTTTTTGTGTGTGTGGGTTTTCCTGGCACGAGGTGTCAGCTGAAAGCCACAGCCAGCTCCAGATCTCCCTTATAATTAGGACTCCTCACAGTGACACAAGGGGCTTTGAAGCCCATGGGGCAGGCACAGCTGTGCCCTGCAGCCCTCGGGGTTGCATGGTGGCCATGTGGCATGGCCTGCTGCCAGGGCTGCTGGACCCTCGGGGGGCTACAGGCTACCTCTCCCTCCCCAGAAACAAGTTATGTGCATAGTGTTCCATCAGCAATTATCAACTCCCCATCATATACCTGTCAATGCTGGGCTCCCCTGCATAGGTGAGGCTGTTTGTACCCCTAGTTTTGAGAAGCAGCATTCAAGTCTTTCATGGCAAAGTGGATTTTTCTGTCCTAAATAGCCATAGTTTTACCACTGGCTAAGCTGACCATTACAGACCTGTCTGAAGGCATTTATTTTTCAGCACCACTGTTCCCTCTCCTAGGGCTGTAGGCATCAGGTGGGATTTGCAGTTCTCCTTGCCACTCTGGGAAGCAAAGTTGCATTTGGTGAGGAGTCATTCCCTGAACAGCTGCAGCCCAGGAGCTCAGGGGCCTTTGCTGAGGAGTGCAAGAAAAATCTGGGAAAGAGGCAGGAGAGGTGCACTGGAGAGCTGGGTGGCTGAAATCCAAGCAGGAAATGATAAGTATAGGTAAAGGAGGAAAGATGTCCCTGCAGAGGTGGGTGCTGGGGGCAGCATCCGCTTGCTGTATCCTGCCACCAAGGTCTCCAGTAAGATTTGAATGCATATGTGGGTGGGTGTTTTTTGTACTTTCCCCCCACCTCCAGGCAGTTATTTTGCTTTTCTGGGAACCTACACAGATTTCGGCTGAGCAATGCCTGATTTTGGAGAGCAGGGGACTGAGCTGGCCCCTATGTGGGTTTGTGTAGTTTGTAGGCATTAGAAACAAAGCAGACATGCATTTTGTAGCAACACTGTGGCAGAAATGGCTCGTAAAGGGGGACTGGTGACACCTGTATCTGAGTCCCCTTTTGTTTCCCTGCCCTTACCAAGGCCTCTGCAGGGATTCTGGAGAGGGATTTGTTTGGATTTAGCTCTTTTTTGGTCTAACGGCTCTGCCCAAGTGGCTGCAGAGCTGAACCTTTGAGGTTGGTCTTTTTGTCTACTTGAAAAAACAGTGACAAAATTTCCCAAAAAGGGAGGTGGACACCCCCCAGGAACAGATTTCCCAATATTTATTTTAATTAAAATCCAGAGTGTTATTACATCCTCAGCCTCCCAGCCACTCATCTGAGGTCAGACCCTCAATTAAGCGGCACAGTGCAAACCTTGCTGGGTTTGGCAGCAGTATGGGATGCTATGTTTGTGCACCAAATCTGCCAGCGTTGAAGTTTTGGAGGGTTTTTGGTGCATGCTGGAGGGTTGGCGTCACTCGGGCAGGGCGGTGACTGGCTTGGGGGGGGGCAAAGCCAGACCTTATATCCCAGCAGGGCAGCAGCAGGAGCAAATCTGTGCTGGCTGACTCTCTGGGTAGCTCTCAGTGCTGGGGCAGGGTGAGTTTGCTGCTGTTTTTCCCAGTTGGGTTATGCATTGCCATCTGCTTTTTGCAGGGAGATGTGGGGCTCAGCTTGCTGGCAGGGTGGGGTGCTGCTTTTTGTCCTTTCCTGGGTCTGTGGCTTCATGAAGTGCTTGGGTGCAGGGGATGAGCATCCAGAGCCTTGCTGCAAGGTCAGGTTGTTTTCTAGCCTGAGTTAAGCAAAAATAGGGAAACTTCAAGCACAGAAAAAGGTAATTACAATTCCGTACAAGCACAGCTGGTGTTGGGTTTGGGCAGAGGAAAGGTAGGAAAATGGAAGGTTAGTGGGCCTGACTGAGCTCAGGGGGATGCTGGGACCATCTCTCCCTGGGGGAAGGCTGGGGTGCTGCTGGAGGATTGGGTGTGTTCCTTGCTCCTTGATGGAGGAGGGCAGGCTGTGTTCTGGTTTTGGGTCTGCAGCTCAGACCTGCTCAGAGCCAAGTCCCCTCCAGCTATGCTTGTGGGGGCTCTTTTCATTGGTGCCTTGCCACTGCTATTTTTGCCAATGGCAGGCTGTAAAAGCCAATTTTTTCCATTATTTGTTTGCTTGTTTGTTTTTCCTCAGTGAGTTTAAACTGTCTGTGGTGTAATTCTGAGGAGCACTGCTCCCTGGGCAGAGCCTGAGCAGGTCTCAGAGCTATGGGAGGGTGGCCACAGTGGGCAGAGTTCCCAGCTGCTCCTGTCACATCTCCAGTGGTGCCTGGCTTTCTCCCCTCCCTCAAAGGCAATGGGGAAGCAGGAATGAGAAGTCCTGCTCTAGGAAAGATTTGAATCCACTGCATGATGAAACTTGCTTTTCTGGTATTTTGTGGCTTCTGGAAAAAACAAAATGTATTCATGGAAGTTGAGGCAGATCTTAAAAAAAAAAAAAAAAAAAAAAAAAAAAAAAAAAAAAAAAAAAAAAAAAAAAAAAAGGAAAGGAGAGAAAAGAAGGAATTGGAAGAGTTGGAAGTGGCTAGAGGTCAGCCTTTCTTCTCTCTGCTCACCCACATGGACACAGACATGTGGATGGTTTGGCAATGTTGGTGTTTCTAGCTGACGAGTGAGCCCTTGACATGTTTCGGTGTTCCTAGAGAAAGCAGCCATGAGGAGTGTCCTGGTGTTTGTCTGCCTGGTGGGGATGGCGTGTGCCTTCTCGGTGAGTGCCAGCTGAGGGGGGACTTCCTGGCCCTGCCAGGGCTGGTGTGGGCCTTATACCAATCCACCCTTTCCCCAGGTCAAGAGCTGGCTGCGGCGACCCAAGCTGGACGACTCGGAAGAAAACGCGGTAGGGCCTCCCCCACCCTACGTGCCCAGCCCCACGTGGGGCTGCTCATGAGGAAGAGCACATTTTGGTGGCTGCTGTACCCAAGTCCCCAGACTGGTGGGATTTTCCCCCTCCTTCTTCCCGTAGGTTTTCAAGAGCCGGCACCGGCATTACCTGTACAGATACATCTACGTGTATCCCCCGCAGCGACGGTACCAGGTGGGTCCTTCCCAGGGGTTGCCACTGCTTCACCGCCCTCCAAATGAAGAGATTTTGGCCCAAATGGGATGGGGGCATGGTCTGTGCCTGTTTGCATGGCCTGTGGGCCTGGGCACAGAACACTGTACTCCTGACACCACTGGAAACCCACCCACCCGCCTCCAACTTGGTTTTCCCTCTTCCTAGGGCAGTGACTCATCTGAGGAAGAGGGGGATGGCTCGGAGGAGGTGGAAGGGGGGGTGAGTATGGCAAACCAGCAGCCTGCAAAACAAATACGGGAATTTAGGAGCTTTCTTTGGTTTTGTAGTCTCTGCTCATCAGCGTTTGTGGTCACTGACCGCCCACAGCCTTGCACTCTGGCACTCTGGATACAACTGGATTTTCTACTTTGGTTTGTTGCTTGGGGATTTTTTGTTTGGTTGCTTTTCTGTTTGGTTGGTTTTATATTGTTGTTTTTTGTTTGTTTGTTTGTTTGGTTGGTTTGTTTGGGGGTTTTTTTGGTTGATTTTTTCGTTTTGCCTTCCTTTTTCTTCCTAGATGGGAGTTGCATGAAACAACCCTGAGACAAACTCTCTGGGTTTCCATTTTCAGTGGCTCAAAAAGGAGCAGGACAGGCCAAAGGATAGAAGCAGGGAAGTTCACACAATGAAGAAGGTGCTGTTAGGAACTCCTCTTACCTTCTTCTTTCAGGGTCTGTTACCCCTGTAGCACTGAGAAAATTCCCACAGAAAATCCAGTTATGCTCTGCATGAGTGTGTGTGGAGTGACACAAACCAATGCTTTTTCAGGAAAGACACATTTTTACTGGTTAGATGGTAAAGCTGCTCCTGTCTACTGGATCAGTATGAGCTTGGGCACTTCTGTAGTTGTGAGAGTTACACAGGTCCAAAATTAAATGCATGGGGTTACAAAGATCTTTTGAGTCTCATTGGGCTGCAAATGCTCAAAAATAATCCAGTGGTCTCAAGCACACAAGTGGTTTGAAACAAAGATTTGGTATGCTTGGAAACCAGTGTGTCAGGTCTAACCAAGTCTTTTGTTATTTTCTTTTTAAAAATTTATGTGACCAAAATCTGGGAATCTGGTTTTAAACCCTGCTTTGTAGGCCTGTCAGGAGTTGGGATACAGTGTAGGGTGGCCCCCGTGCCAGCCCTGACACCTCCCTGCAATTTTCCCCTTTTTGCCTGTTCATCTCCTCTACCACTGCAGTCTCTAGGAATAAATTTGAGTAGTGGGATGGACAGCAAAAAGTGGAATTTCTTTTTTCGGGAAGAAATTAAGTGATATGCAGGAATGCAGCTGCTGTTTGAGTCTGCCCTTTTCATTTTGAGGACACTAGAGCAGTGGCTGTTCCCATGCAGGGATGTGCCTTCACTGGCAGGGTGGTCAGCAAGGGGAATCATGCTGAAAGACCCCAAGGTCAGTTATAGGTATGAAAGGAGCACTGTTATATCAGCTGCTGGATGGGGAGCATCGCTCCCACTGGCACAGCTAGCTGCACCGTGCAATTTGATGGCTCTCCTATTGGAGATGGGAGAGCCTGGATTTTCTCTGCCATCAGGTGCACCCATATTTCAAGATCTGAGGTGGTCCAAAATGCCAGGTTAGGTGTCCTTGGTCTTGGCATGCAAGCAGCAGGGATTGCCCAGGGCAGTGATGATACTGACCTCGTGTCTCCCTGCCATGGCTGGGCTCATTTGCTGGTAGCAACAAGCTCCTCCTCGCAGGCTGGGCACTGAGTGAACTGCCCCACCAGTATCTCAGTGGCTGCTCCAGGCTCTGCTTGCATTTGGGTTATTCCTTACCTATTTTTAGCCATGCAGCCCACTGAGACCCCCACTCTGCTGCTGATCTCTGGGGCCAAGCATTGCTGATGGCTGATTGCTGATGGGGTTTGGGCTCATGCCTGGCTTGGAGCCATCACCGACCATCCACACATGACGTGCAGTGTGTCCACATGTAGTGTGCTTGTGGCTTTCTCTGTTTACTGGAAACTGGGAGAGGTAACTTCAGAAGAAAACCTTTAGATGCTTTGCAAAGCAAAACACGGAGCCAGAATGGGAACACCCGACTGCAGCCACCACCACTTAATTGCACGGCTCCAGCTGCCCTGCTGCAGCTTCTCCATTTCAGTCTGGAACAAGACCCGTGGGAAAGGAGAACTCAGGGCAAAATGCTGTGTGTGGATGTTGCATACTCCTCTTTCTGCTGAGAGGCCTGCGCTCCCCTTCAGCTGCTGACCCCCTGCTCTGTCTTGTCCCTGTCCCTGTCCCTGCAGGAGCCATTTTATGTTGGCCCCAAGGCAGCTGGACACCCTGCTGGAACAGCCCCTGGGGACTGCCAGGGTGCACTGGGAGGAGACACCTCATCCCCCCAGCAGGTGTGGTCTGGGGAGATGGAGGGAGCACTCATGGGGAGGAGGCTGTTCACTGCATGTTTGCTTGCACCCATGGGGTGCCCTGCACACTGTTTCTGCTTGGGGGGCTGCTGTGGAAATACCCATAGCTGGACCATGCTCTGGGCATTAACTTGGGATTGCAAGTGGCATCCCAAAAAGACAGTCTGGCCATGCAAGGTATGGGGGGATGCTCAGCTGTGCCCATACCTGCCCCTTGCCACATGAAGCTGCAGTCTTCTGACATACAATAATGCTGTGCTATTTTCCCTCTGCCAGGGCAAGGGCTGCCAAGGGATCCTGAAAGGGATCAGGCAGAGGACTGCCAGCAAGGGGGAAGACTCTGAAAATGAAGACAGTGATGAGAATGAGGAGGAAGAGGAGGAAGAGGAAGAAGTAGATGAGAACGAGAATGGTGTCAATGGCACAAGCACCAATACCACAGAGGGTATTGGACCTCATGGCAATGGCACTGCTGTGGCTGAGGAGGGCACTGGTGAAGCTGAGGAAGAGGAGGAAGAGGAGGAGGAAGAAGAAGAAGAGGAAGAGGAGGAGGAGGAGGAGGAGGAGGAAACCGAAGCCACCACCATTGCCNCCACCATTGCCATTGCAAGCACCACCAACGAAGAGGGTCTGACCCAGGCGACCACTATGGATGATGGGGGACCCAGAGACGTGACCACGGATGCCACCACAGCTGGGGAGCTATGGGAGTACGACGTGACAGCCAGGGACCGGGGCCGGGGGGACGCGGGCGCCACGGAGGGCGGGCACGAGGAGCAGGATGAGTACGCCCGCGGGGACAGCTACCGGGCCTACGAGGACGAGTACGGCTACTACAAGGGGCACGGGTATGATGTGTATGGCCAGGATTACTACTACAGCCAGTGAGCAGGGGGACAGCCCTGGTGCTGCCCTGCCTGCCCAAGCCACTCAGGAAGGTGCATCCAAATGCTCCCTGGAGCCACCACACACCAGAGGGGACGCCAGGCAGCTTGCCACGCAAAAAGCCAACCCAGGCTTTTTTTTTTTTTTTTTGTATCTTGCAAATTGAAATGAAATGAAATAAAGCAACTGAACTGNTCACGCACCTCTCCCCCCAAAAAGCCAACCCCAGGTTTTTTTTTTTTTTTTTGTATCTTGCAAATTGAAATGAAATGAAATAAAGCAACTGAACTGAGTTTGTTGGTGACAAAAGGTTTGCTGCCAAATTTGCTGGGGTCAGTGGGGCAGCACGCAGTGTTTGGTGAGGGGCTGAGGGGCTACAGTTGGCCATGATGCTTAGGGCTGGACTTGTTATTCCAGCTCAGATGCCCATGAAAGGAGGGAGGAACAGCAAGGCTAACTTGGAAAGCCTCTGTAGAGTCCCCTCTGAAAAATGAAAGGGCGCTCTGAGGGACCCTGCTGTGGGATTACAGCCACATTTTATGTAAAGATGTGAATTTCCAATACATGAGCAGTGATAACTTTACCACGTCTTCCATTCCTTGGTAAAGTGCCTCCCATGGCCTGACCACACACCAGGCAATGCTAATGGGGATAAAAACACCAATTTCTCTTTCTGTGCATCACGAGCTGTAGATGCACACCTCTGTAATGAGGGCTTTGCTTCTTCATCCCTGCACCAGGCACATGGGTACAAAGGCTGAACAACTTGGATGTGTGTCTTGAACATCAGTACTGCAGCCCAAAATGTCCCTGTCACACAGCCTCATTCCCAGGGAAAGGCAGGGTTGTCACAGTGACAGTGATGCATTCCCTCCCTTACTGCATCAGTGATGGGGACACCTGGCTGGAAGTCTTCAGGATCCCTGCTCAGGGTCACTTCCCAACATGAGTGTGTCCCTGGCCAACTGGAGATTTGCATTATGGACAGTAATGGAACAAATCCCACCTGGTTCCAGGCAGATGCCACCATTTGCCACCATTTGCACGGTTTATGGCGAGTACTGTGCTGGTCTTGCACTGCTGGGAAGGAAACCTGAGTTCAGTTCCTGATGCAGATCCAACTGCAGAACTAGTCTATTCCCACAGCAGCAAGTTGCTGGCCATTGTACAAAATTGCTTCTGTGTGCCAAAGCCAGACTGCAGCTTCTGGGGAGGCAGGAGGTGCTGCCTGCAGTGCGGGCACCCTGGGGACAAATCCCTATGGCAGCACTGGGGATCCTTGTATGTGCTCATGGCTGGTGTGGGGACATGAGAGTTCCATCATCCACGTCCCCAGGGGGTGCCCAGAGACGTCAGGGAACCGCATGGACAAAGGGCCCTGGTGCTGCCAGGGGCCGGGTCCTGCTCCCACAGGGCACGCAGCCCAGTCCCGTGTGCGTCAGCCCCCCAGGCGCCTGGCAAAAGCTCTCCTCAGGGAGCCAAGGCACGTGGACTGCTTGCTCTGTGGGGTGGCATCTGACTGCTGCTCCCTGGCTGGTGGGCACGGGGCAGCTGCCTCCTGGCTCCAGCATTTGCTCCTGCTTGAGGCTGGATGCTGATGGTTTAAGCATTTCTGGCGATACTGCAGCAGTTGTGCCAGCTCCCAGGGTTTGGCTTAGGGCAGAGTGGGGAGTGGGATGGGAGCTGCTGTCACCCCCATCACAGAGAGTGCCTGAGCCAGCCTGGCCACAGCAGTGGGAACCCTTCTTGGCAAGGGCATAGGTGACCAGAAATGCCACCAAAAGTAGAGGTGGGGAGGAGGAGGGTTTGTACACCATGCACACCCTTGCAGCACTTCTTTGTGATTAAGTTGGGCTCAAAGGGACCTGTACAAACAGTGCATGGAAAAATATACACATTTTTTTCTTTTTTACCACTCTTCTATTTTGCACTTGTACAGGTTTAGCTCAGAGGTGTTGAGGTTGAAACCCAAAAAGCAAAGTGTCAGAAGATACAGCATGGTGGTGACTCTCAGCTTGGCCAACACTGCCCTTCTGTACCAAAGGGCCAGGACCAAGCCTGGCTCTGGATATTGCCCTT
>VZRX01020762.1:0-21154 GCA_013398075.1 Notiomystis cincta
GCCGGGAGCGGGGCTCTGAGGGCAGAGCAGGGCAGGACAGGGAGCGCGGTGGTGCGGGGGCTGCCCTCGCCTTGCTGTCCGGCCGGGAGCGGGGCTCTGCGGGCCGGAGAAGGACAGGGAGCGCGGTGGTGCGGGGGCTGCCTTCGCCTTGCTGTCCGGCCGGGAGCGGGGCTCTGAGGGCCGGAGAAGGACAGGGAGCGCGGTGGTTCGAGGTCTGGCCTCGCCTTGCTGTCCGGCCAGCCCGGCTCGCAGCCTCTGCTGCTGCTGCTGCTGCTGCTGCTGCGGGAGCGCCGGCTCCTGCTGCTTCCCCTGGGAACCGCCCTGCCTCTACTGGCCTCTCGGCATTGCCAAACATTTCTGCTCTGCTCCCACTAGAACGAGATACTCACCAGAAACAGCTGTCAATTCAACATTAATATTATATAGAAAGGACAAAAAAGCACCAAACTCTCCCGCCAGCCAAAGCCTCTTTCTTCACCTTTGCTTTTACTGAAGAGGAATATTAAACTCACACCTCTTCTAAGCATGATGTTTATTTAAATTTAAGTTAATTTCCTCCTTTTTTCTTTCATGTGGTTTATTCATATCTCTGATTAAGAAGTAGCTATTTGCTCATTATCACTTAGCATTGGAAGACTTTTTTCCCTTATCTAATTAGTTATAAAAGGCTTTTTTTTTAAAAAAATAAAAGTCTGATTGCTCCTTCTGCAATACAGTCTAGACATTCTAAGGGAACTAACTAGGGAAAAGTCATATCTGCATTCTAAAAAATAAGGTAATTTTTAAATAACTCCAAAGATAAAGTGGACATATGGTACAAGATGAAACGTGTAACCCAACCATATAGATATTTAGATTCCCACTGCCTTTTTCTGGTTCTGTCAGTGCTTTGTATGGGGAGATAAGGGCAGACTCATAAGGCTGTGATTCAGGAGAGGCTATTTCGACAAGTTTCCACTCTGAGATTCTGTTCATCAACCTCTAATTAGCACTTCATCGCTTTCAGCTTTGTGTCACCCAGCTGACTAGAGGAAGATGACACCTCCAACTTGAACTGGGCTTTTTTCCATTTTCTTGGAGCTCATCAAGACATGTGGTGCTTTCTTAAAGTGCAGCTGGTGCTGGCACTTTCATTGTAAATTTAAATCGCTGTGTTTGGAAAAAGGTGATAAGAACAGTTTGTTTCATGTCCCTGGTGTTTAGCCTGAGGCAATTCCCAGCAAATATATTCAAGGCTCCTTCTGGTTTGATCTGCTACACTTTTTTGTATTATTATTATTATTAATAACAATGCTGGAAAATATGCACCTAAAAGGATACCCTGTGCAGTGTATAATTTTTTTCCCACAGTCAGTAACGTTTAAAAGAAACAAAACCCCTTTAAGCTTCAATTTAGAAAAATGGCAAGAATATGAACTTTATATGTATGTTTGGAGAAGGAGGAGTCAGGTTTTTGCAAGTTCTGGTTTGGTTTTTTATTTTTTTTTACATTTTCTGTAAGACATGTTTTGGAGAAAAAGACATTTAATTTTTATTGATTTCACATTCTATTGCTCATGCAATAACATATACCAGTAATTTATTAATGGGTTTTTTTTCTGCATATCCAATTATTATCTTACTTATGAAATAAAGATAATGAACAATGGCATGTATTTATCTCAAAATACTTATGCTTATAGAAATATGCTGAGAAAGCCAGCTTTCAACATTCTAGCTGTGTCCATTATACTCTCTTCTTATGTGTTTATTTGTGTACATTTGCACTGCTAAGATCTGAAGGCTCACTGCTTAAGGGATACATTTTCTGCTTTTTAAAGTGTCTGATAAAATGAGTACAGCATTAAGAAAAGGGACTAAGAATTTACACGTCAACTTTTCTATTTTTAAAATTTTCTAATTACTATATAAAGCTTTTTTCTTCTGAATATGTACTCCATATGCACAATTTAGTTATACACTTAACCAAACTAGAGAAATTCCATCTCAAGAGAGCAGCTATTATATGTTTACTTAGGGGAACTTGGGTGCTTTTCAAGCTCACAGTTAAAAATAATATTTCTTTTTGCTATAGTGTAGGAATCAAAAATCATGTTTAGTCTTTTTCTTTTTTTTCCAGTATTTTTACTAGCCTCTAGAAATAAAACTTACATTAACAAAATTTCTATCAGTTTCTTTGTATTTGGCTTTTCTGGTTTGCTTCTGTACAATTTAATTCTGTTTGAGACCTGGGTCGTAAGTACTGCAACACCACAATAAATGGCATTAAAAGTCTGAGAACCTTCTACAAAGGCCTTATGGTGAGCACAGAATTGTGCTTCTCTTCAGTGAGACAGAAATGAAAGCATACATGAGAAAAATTTAGCTTGATCCAACTTTTAAAATCTGAGCCAACACATTGGCTTAGATCTATTTTTTGCATTCTGACTAATAGTTCTGGTGTAAATTGCCATATTTCCATTGCTATAGAAATTAAACTCTGATTTCTGTATGTATGGAGAAAGGCGACATATGTAGATAGTGGCACAATCCTGTATTTATGATATTCCATTTTTCTATAAATATAGATGTTCTGTGATTATCAATAGAGCTTCTCATTAAAATTCACATTTAGATACAAAATGATGCCATTTTGTCTTAATATTTGAAAACCTAAAAATATCTGTATAGCTCTTTGAAAATCTGTATTTTAGCATTTACATTCAGCAGTTTATTGCAGTAGGAAATATTTCAAACAGAAGAAACAAATTGTTCCATCAAAGCACTCTAATAATTTAGAAGACCATTTTTTTTCCAGCAAGCCAAATATTAGGAATGAAGTTTAATCAAAGATCTAGTGCTCCATTTCCACTGAAGGCAGGAAATAACTGATTATTTCTCTGAGTTTTTGAGAATCAGCCCTGTTAGGAATAAGATTAAGCTCAATTGCAGTCTTGCAGAATTGGCGTCCTCTTTACTGCAACCCTGTTACAAATGGTTTTACATTGTGAAAGGCTTCTCTTAATGATTGTTTGCACTTTTGACGAGCTAGCTAATTATCCGCTGCTCCATTCATCTTAATTCAGACCCATTACCCTTCATTTTTCCTCTCTACCCTTCAGCAGCTATTGCTATGGCCTCACACTGCTATCACATCCAGCAATGTAAAACCATTTTGCTCTGGAGCCTCCCTGTGCTTCGTGCCAAGGAGATGGGAAGTAAATGGGCTCTCTCTCTATTCCACAGACTTTATGGAGCTTTGACTGCTACATTCCCACCTTAATACCCCAAATCCCAGTTTGGCAATTTCCTTTGTCTTGTTGCTGACTAGCCCTGACTTGGGCACCCCGGGCTCTCAAATTAACCCTCCTCCTCTGGCATTTGAGGGGTTGGCTGTGGGCCAGGCTGTATCCTAGAGAGACACCTGTGACACAGGATGAGGGCTTTTTTACTTCGAGCCCCCGGCTTCTGCCTTCTGCTTCATGACCCCAGATAAGAGACAAAACTGATTTTGTACATGCAGGAGCACGGGAAAGCCTCTGCACTGATTAGAAAATGCATTTGATGAAGGTTTACCTACAGGGAGTTTCAGGCTGTCAAGTGCATGAATCTCACACTCCGTACGTGGGACTTGGCTGATCTGCATCTCTTTGCCTCCGTATTGTCTTGGTTTTCTGCCGCTGGTAAAACCCTGTGGATGGCAATTCTGAATTCCCCCCAAAATTTCAAACAGAAGATTAGTTATATTCATTTTGGTTTTGCCCAGCAGCTGTCAGATCAAAGGTATTTTATAACCTTTGGCTGTATAAATAGTTATGTGAATAAGAATTGCTTGCAGTTTTCACATATTTTGACTTTCCCTACGTAGTGCACAGCAGTCAGGATTTCTGAGAATGCCTAATGGAGGACTGGATGGAGAGATCTGCATGGATTGATGACTGGTGATAAATGAGGATCTTCTTGTTAACTGGGGATAAGAGATATTTCCCAGTGAGGGCCGAATTCCCCACATAAAGAGAGACAAGAAAAGAGGGGTGGCAGGGACTATCTGGTAGTTGCTAGGCACTTAATTCATCCTCAGACCTCAAGGACTCAGCATGGGGAACAACCGAGATAAATAATTTGCATTGGCTGTGTCATCTCTTGCTTTTGCCAGAAAGTGTCAATTTTTCCTGGTAATAGCACTGATGGCAATTATAATGTTCTAGTATGTTTGGTACAGAACAGCAGTGTATCTGTGTGTAAATGTATATTAAATAAATGGTGCAAAAAATATTATGGTAATGGAAATGTTCGTGTGAGCCAAACCCCATCAGATAAACAGATATGGGTTTTTTCAGTGTAATTCACCACCACAATGATAACCCAGCAATATAACCAATATAAGTACAGATATAAAGGTATGAAACAACATATTGTCAGAAGCAGTAAAAAAGATTTAGCGATGGGTAAACAGGATAGATCCACAAGAGGCCAAGAATGCCAGTAGTTTATTATACATCCCTACCTAACTGAAAGCCATACTGAGAAGAATGTAAAAGAGAAAGGAGTGGTAAATTGTGATGGCTGTTTTTATTATTCTGCTCTTTGAGAGAGATCTAATTTGGAATTTGCATTTCACAAGAGTTCTGAGTTTTTTGTGAGTCTCATTTTAAGAGCATTTAGCATTTATGTAACTCTTAATTCATCAAGGTACAGACATGAACTCTAAACAGCTGCAGCAGCAGCTCAGATGAGAAGGTGTGTGTGCTGCTGTGCCCTGGGTTAGTGCACCACTAAACAGGGAATAGAAACAGGAATGTGTCCTTTGTCCCCCCTGTGCAAGAGCCAGCTTTGGTATAGTGATGTGCAGCCCCTGTTCACTGCTCTTTATTGGCAGCACAAACCTGCCTAAAGCCATCACAGAGAGATGGGATGACAGTAATACAATTGCTGCTTTTGCTCTCTTTTGTGTAGTGATGCTAGATTAGTAGTTAAAAAAGAAAAAAATAGAAAAAAGATCACCAACTGCACGCTCTCCTGAAGCTCTTTCTCAGCATGCACTTGCTCAGAGCTCCAGGAAGCAATCTCACCAGTCCCAGCATTAGCAAATTAAGGTGACACATTTATGCATTATGAGATTGGCTTAAAAATCATAAAATTACAGAACCAGAGGGGAAGAAAAAAAAGAAAAAAAAAAACCTGTATTTATTTTCTTTAATAATTCTTTGCTTTAATCTTTATTAAGTTTTAGAATATACTAGAATAGTATTTTAAAACTTTTCCTGATTTCCTATTTTAAGAACTAGGGTGCTGAAAAATAGTAGGGATTGTGGAATCTTAATAAACCCCTTAG
The DNA here is from genome assembly GCA_013398075.1 of Notiomystis cincta. Classification (NCBI taxonomy): domain Eukaryota; kingdom Metazoa; phylum Chordata; class Aves; order Passeriformes; family Notiomystidae; genus Notiomystis; species Notiomystis cincta. Next base: position 5,315 of record VZRX01020762.1, read on the forward strand.
TCTTCAATGCACACTGCAGTTGAAGGTGGCCAAATGCTCCTATGAGTCCTGGGGCAATGCAGGCCTCCAGAGCTGCTGCCATTCTGCACCATCCAAGGGAGGCTTTGTGCTTCTCAAACCTCTGGGGACCTCATAGGAAACCTGACATTTACCCTTTGTGGTGGACAGAGTTACAAGAAACACCCAAAACCTACAGTTGTCATTTGTATCTTGTGATAAGCATACATCCAGTGATAAAGGATCTAAAGAAAATGGGTATCATTGAGCCACAGAATAACAATAACATGGCCTTAACTGTAAACTTTAATGTAAGATAATTCTGAAATAATTAAACACCTTGGGCCATTTATAGTACTTAAGGTATACTTCATTTAAACTCAGTGGACAGCCTAGTCTTGGTCCTATTTAAGTCATCCATATGGATTTCTGTAGCACCAGGACTTAACCTGTAAGCCTTCCAACTAGCTAAATTATTGAAAAGTTTAGAACATGTTCTATCCTATTCCTCTTATGAATTATATTCTGCTATTTTTACTGTATCTGGGGTGCAGGAGAGTGTATTTTCTGAGAGTGGGATGAGAAGTTTTTTGTGCTTTCTACCATGATGCTTACTCTGTTAGAACAAAGCATGCTCTACTTGAACTTGATGGGCTGATGTGTATTTTATATGTATAGGTCCTGCTGGGGAATTCATTATACATGTACAGATGAGGATAACTCCTCTCTTTCCCTGCATTGTTTTGATCTTAGTGAAGCTTAAGCCTCTGGAAATAAAAACTTACATGTTGATTTTTAGCTGTTATGTACATTTATAGTGTGTGTATAAAGGTAAGTTATCTTAATTCTGAGCTCTTTCTGTTTCATAATGTGATTGCCTTACAAACCAGAAACAAGTAGTAATGACTTAACTGTGCCAACAAAGGACTTCACATGGGGCACAGGTTTGGAAATGAACTTCAGCACAGACCTTGTAGACATCTGAACTCTATAAATCCACAGGTGTTTAAGTAGCCCTAAGGGCTAGGTCAGATAGCAGACTTGTTTCAGTATGACTTTACAAGGATTTAGTACTGTGTAAACAACACTTGCAAGGTTTTCTCTTTACTGCTGAGTAAAACCAGTAGCAGGAAGAGCAACCTTTGATTTTTGTACCATAAAATGTACGGTGTTCTTTTATTCCATAAGCAGTGTTTGCTGGGATGATTTTGAGCAAGGCTACGTACAAAGTTAAAATTTCTTAGCCCATGAGTTTTGAGACAAGATGAGAGAAATTGTACCATTCTTGAAAAGAAATTGCAGGGTAGCTGGAGAGTTTGTTTTTCCTTTCTTTTTCTTTTTTTGTGCTTTTTGTTTGTTGATTCTGGTCTTTGTTTTGGAAGAAGCATTCAAGTCCTTCTGGAGAAAGATAAATTAGGCTGTAGTTTTATATGCGAATACAGTCTGCAGATCTTAGATCTGTGCATTTCCACCTAAAGTAATGTTGTTGTTAAAATTTTGTAAGCAGATGGGCTTATTTCTCAGTAAAGTAACCCCAAAGCATAAACTAGCTAGCACAGAAATTCTGCTGAAATGATGTTGGGAGAAAAAAGAAAAAAAAGACTAGCTAATGCAGAGTGCTGAGAATAGTGTTCTATTTTTACCCCAAAATCTGGTCTGCTAGTAATAGTGATGGATTTTCATCAGTACCTACAAAACAAAACTACAAAAAAACACCCAAACAAAACCAAAACCCAACCAACTAAAAAAAAAGCAAAAACCAAACAAACAAAACCACTCCCCCTCCACAAATGACTACCCAGAATAACATGGTAAATCATCCTGAATGGGGAAACTAGATCCCATGGAGAAGGCATAGGGAGCTGAAAGGAGTGGAACAGCACTCAGAAGGAAAACAAGATAACTGGAACCTGAGTGGATACAGTAATTAGGAACTGGAGAAGGAAATTAAAATCCTAAGGGAATTCAGTATCTGAGGAAGGAACTGAGAGAAATCTATTGAGGTTTATGAGAGGACAATTACTCCAAAAGGTTAATTAACTCACATACAAAGCTTTGTTGAAGCTCCTCCTTGTCCTTGTTTTTACACTAGTGTATGACATGAGAAAATACAAATAATTTCTTCACTAGTTAATGAAAGCTTAAAATCACTGTATTAATCTGTAGGAGTGATAGCTGATGATTAATTCAGTCATGTTTTCCTGCAGCATTTTGGTTTCTGCTCCTTGGCTCCTTACTGTTTAAACTTCAGTTGTTTAAGTTGTGCTGTATCTAACCACAGTGTTTATGATGTGAGATTTTCTTTGCCTAATCAGCACAGAGATTATCAACAAGAATATGTTGTGGAGATAGCCAGGTGCTTGCTGAATTTCGGTGGCAAAGAGAGATGGTTCTAATTACCTTCGCTGTCCTGGATTGTGCTTTTTGGCAGAAGTCTAGTTGAGTTTGTGCTATTCAGCCTTTTCTTTCTGGACTGGAGTGTTTGTCACAAATGCACACACTGAATCTGGTGTTCTCTGTGCCTTCAAGCTGCTGGTTACCCTGACATCTCTCTGCCACTCCCAAAGTCAGAGTTTCCTTTCTCAGTCAGTGACTGCCCGTAATGTACACAAAGGTATAACTTTCATTGATTCAACTTAACTGAATTACTGCAAATGTTTCTTGCAATGTGGGGATATTACAAATTAATTCTGTGGAAACATCTTTACAGCTGCATATACCAGAAAATCCCAGTGCTGAGTGGATATTTGAGAGGATAATATATGTCATGTAATTCAGAAATTTTATCCATCATCAGACAAATGACCAGATTTTGGTTTGTTCAGTTCCCAAAAATACAGTCTGAGAAAATTATAATCTTACCTGGAAGTGGGCCCAAATTACGAAACCATTCAAAAGATTCTGAATTAAGTCTTATTTTTGTCCCTAGTTGATCACATTTTTAATAAAAAAAAATGGGTACATTTTGTTGTCTGGGAAACACTTGTTTTGAAGCATTGTAAGCCAAGAATTTTATTTTTCTTTCCTCCCCCCAACCCTTTCCATTCTTCAGGTTATTTAAAAAACCTGCCTCTTTACAAATCACATTAGGTTTGTTGTATGCATTAAATGAAAGGCTTTCAACTTCCAAAGCAGGCTTGTCTTGTGTGTCCATCAACTAGCATCAACAATTGTCTTGTGTGTACATCAACCAGCATCCTACCTAAGTGCAATGAATTTGGTTTGTGTTAATTACAAGGTGCATTTGACTGTGTCTACATGATAGATTAACAGTTCCAAATAACATGATATGCAAATGAAAGGAAATTTTTTTTTTCATTTTATGGCATAGTCGAGAAATACAGTGCATTCTGAAAAGAAAGAGAAATGCAGCTGTGCTAGTGACTTGATAGTCTGTATATATCAACTCTCAACAACAAAAGAAAACTTAAATGAAATTGAATTATTACAATGTTTATGCATGGTGGTGTTATCTTAAAATCCAAGTGTTAAAAAGTGCACTGGAAAACATAAACTATTACATACCATTTTAAATGGCGCATAAGGATATTATTTAACATTATCCAAATATATTTATAGAAACACTCATAAAGCAAGTATATCTAGATCTCATTTGTGGATTTCAAGAGAGTTTGTAGGTTTTTGTGGTGTATTTTTTGTTTGTTTGGTTGGGGTTTTTTGGTAATTTTTGCATTATTAATCAATGGAAAATCTTCTTCATACATCTACCTTAAATGCAAGAGGGAAAATCTGTAGTAAGAATATTTTGCTCGTACCTGTCTGCTGCTTACAAGAAATTCTGAGGTTCAGCAGGGTTCAGTAACAGTTCAAGTCTAGTCTCAAAATTTTTCCCTTTTTTTTTTTTAATTTGATTTAGGTAAATTATATAATAGAGAATCAGCAAAATTGCATAAAAACTATAAGTCTCATCTTTTCCACTGGCATTTCAAATGCTTGAGTTGATACATGATGCTCTCAAGCATTATTGTGATTAGGATTATGTAAAGTACCTACAACAAATGGTGTATTCATGAGCTGAGTATTTTAACAAGGGCCGCAAGTTAGCCATAAACAGACTTTGTTGTAAGGCAGCCTATGGAGAGCTAACACAGAGTATTTTGCATTTCCCCTCAGGTACCCCAGGCTGAACTCTGTACAGTTGTCATTGCAGAAGGGAAGATGAGGTATTTTTACAGGGTTAAGTGTAATTGGTGGACCTTCCTGGTCTGGATTTGCTGCCTGTTAATATGGGAGCAGTTGGAGCTGTTAACTGGCGTTATTACTCTACCTTTCAATCAGAGATATTCTTCAATTCTCTGTCAGGAATAAATATTCTACTTCCCCTGCTTTCCCCTCAGCTTTTCAAGAGGGGTTAGCTTTTGATGCTCTGTTTTTCAGGAACTCCTTGCTTGGATAGGTAATCAGGTTGCTGGGATTTTTTTGTAGTGGAAAAAGAGCCTAAAAATGTTTAAGACCACAGAGACACGTTAAGGAGGAGATTAAAATATTCCTACTGCATTGTGAGGCTGTGTACTTAGAGCCAGAGCTTCATGTGGTAAGTGGCTTTAACCATGAAATAAGGAAGCTGCATTGCACAAAGGTGTAGCAATAAGAACTCTTTCATTGGGAAGAGAAATACAAATGTAAGACAAGAGAAAATGTTTCTCTGTTAAAAGGACTTAATATTGCACTATGTGTTTTATGTGTAGAGCACTTAGCCAGCAAAATATTGAAGTGCCTTTGTCGTTATAAAGATATGATTTTCATGTTTCTGTGATCCCTTCTCTCTATTTCATTGCCTATCTTTAATTTGGTGTTAAAAATTTGGCCTTATGAATTATTAGCATAGAATTCTGTTCTTCTAATTTTATTCATGTTTCTCAGAACTGCTTGCTTAGTGCAATACATCAAAGTAAAAATAATGTTGAGACCAATCCTTGAAATTCCTGGAAACACACTGACATTGGAAAACCAGCATAAAAATAAATCTTGATTCCCAGTCCTCTAGTGAGCTATGGGATAAGGAATTTCAAAGATTGATGCATCTTTAAACCAAAAGAAAGTGTAGTCCTTGTTTCTGATACCTAGAATAACCAGGTCACAAATACAGTGAGTTCTGTAATTCATGGTTTAGTTTAGTTGCACCTCTAATTAAAAGGAAACACAAAATGCACTTTTAAGTACACTTTCTTTGAGTGAGAACAGGCAAACCCTTTCTTAAATAACTTCTCTTTCTTCACACAAGCTGCAGCTCTCAGAGCTCTGAAAGGACCTGAAATTAGTTGATAGAAAGTGGCTCCCCATAACTAATTCTAGCTGAGAGGGCACTGCCATTTCAGTCTTTTGTACTGTCTTTCTATTTTTAAAAAGATAAGGAAGAATCAGAATGTTAACCAACAGGGGCTGCCAGAAAAAGATATTTAAAAAAAAGAAGCAGAAAAGCTAGGCAGAGATTAAAATGTCTGTGGCCTCACCAAAGGAAATGACAAACTGTTCTGTTTTAATAATTCTGCATTAGTTTAAGGTTCTGGTTCTAGAAGTAACAAAATGGGTCATCTTGTGGTTTGGAGATCATTGTATACTGCTTGCTAGTCTAAAGACTCTCTAGTTTTGTAGAAGGGTCCCATTTTAATAGGCATTATGAAATAATTTACAGGACTGATCAGGGAGACTCTTCTTGTGTTCATCATAACAGTATTTCTGAAACAAATATAGTAAAAATGCTTCTGATTCCCAAATACTAATTTTTCTTAACATTTCAAAGGTTACTTGCTTGTGAAATGACTACACTTGAGTATTCACTACAATTCTCTGAATGCTGCCTCTGCTATCACTCATCTGTGCTTAGTTGTGTCTTGCTATGATATCTTCTTGCTTATTTTCCATTTCCATTGTACAAAGTGGTCTTCTGGTAATTAGCAGGGCTAGGGTTTTTAACCTGGTATATATATGTGTGTGTGTATGTATGTGTGTGTATATATATCAGAAAACTGTCATCAAGCAAAAAAAAACTAAATAAAGCATGCACATCATTATAGCTATGCATGGGAAACTTGTTGTATGAGGCCAGGATTTCATTTGAGTGAACAATTTAATTGAATTTTGATGCAGCTAAGTGGCACCTTTGTTAAAATCAAAATGACCTTGTGTAAATGTACTTCAGAAATTCACCCAGGTAAAAGAGCAGGTACAGGGATTCAGTAACTGCAATGCGTTTTACAAGGTTGTATTTTCATTAAATTGATCACAATTTTGCCCTCTATTTTTTCCATGTATGGGGTGGAGTAGATTAACAATTTCCATTTTTTAAAATGTTCTTGCTTTATAAATTAGTTCCCTTTCTTTCAGCTTTTATACTCCACGCTCCAGATAATAAATGTGCTCACAAAAGACTTGTCTGAAATAATGAAGCTGTTAAGGAACATTGTAATTTTTTACTTTAATAAAATTAATCTGGCCCTGTAAACCATTGGAAGGCAAACTTGCTCTTAGAATGCATCACAGTACCACGTTTGTGACACTGATAGATAACTATTAACTCCTTTTAAGCTTTAAAATGCTTCAGAATGCCAGAGTAAAGAATCTAAAACTGCAGATCTTATTCAAATGAATCAGGATAGAGCAGATGGTTGAAGAAGGCACACAAGCAAGAAGTAAATCTCCTGTTCTCCCTTTCTGATTGCTTTGCCCACAGAGGAATAATGATTCAAAGAAAATCAGTAATCATGGCGGTTGCCATTAGCATATTCCCAATAAGGGAGCTTACACGAAAATTCCCAGAGAAAATGAATGGCTGCTAGTATAGATCAGTGTGCAAATAGTGCATTTCCAGCTGCCTCCCAAAACATAGATTTTTCCAAGACATTTAGAAATGAAGTTTGAAAAACTGAATTAAAAGAATTGCGCGTTTGCTTAGGGAAGAGATGGATATTTTATTAACCTAGCAATACAGCTGTATTTAACACCCATGTCAGTTGTGATGCTGAGCTGAGTAGTCCCAAAAGTGTCCTGTGCTTAAAACGAAGGTATCAGCAACCCTTCAATAAAACACAAGGAGAACCTTTTCCTACATGATCGTTCCTGTCTGGAGAGCGTGTGCAAAGTGCTGTAAATCCCTTCCCCGACATGTTTTCTGATTGCATTATTGTGAACGCATGTGGTAAATGTCTGCTTTCTTGTTGCTTCACAGAAGTTATTAAGTTGTTCACAAATCAGTGGCAAAGCAGAACATTTTCTCAAAGTGTTGTGGAAGGAGCACTAACCTAGATAAATGGCTGTTTTCTTGTCTGTCCATAAGCAATGGGAAGCCCATTAGCCAGTGTAAATGAGCATAGCGCTATCGGAACAGTCAAGCTGCCGCCTTTCATTTATACGGAATTAGGATTTTCGCTTGGCATATTTCAAAACGAGAGCAAATTCAAGGATTGCACGCAGGATTGTCACATTCTTCTACTTAATATAGTTAAGAAAGTAATGTAACGTTGTGTTATTCTCCTTCACTTTAATTTCGTCGTGAGGCAAAGTCTAAATCGTCACTGCTCTGGCCTCTGGATTAGGCAGTCAGCTGCCATTGTTGAAACTGGAAAATGCATGTCTAATTTCTTGTGTGCCAGGCTGAATGTGTATCTCCTATTGGTTCCAAATACAACAACAGACCAACAGTCACTAAAATAAGTGCCATCACCTAGATGGTTGATAAATCTCCTTAGAAAAGCAGCCGTGAGACATGTTATTGACAGGTTTTGTTGCTGAAATAAGAGAGAAACTAGGTAAGGGTGACCATGTTCCTGCAGATGCCATCATTGATTGTGCCAGCAGGAGGCAAATGGTTAAAGGATTCAATGGAAACTGTCACAATAGTTTCAATTTTATTATTGAAGCCCAAACTTTCAGTGGCAGTGGACAGATTGCCTTCATTTTTCATCCACGAAACATCTTCAACATTTCCTAAAAAAACAAAAATCTTTTACACTAGCTCTGCAACCAATAATGCCTTTTATGTATACTAAGATGGTAGAAACCATTAATAAAATGCCTGTCAACAGCACATCTCCCTTTTCTCTTTAGCAAAAAAGGGAGAAATCATTAATTACAGTTTCTGTCACACACAAAAGACATGTTTTTTTGTTCTGGTCTTTTAGCACTTTAACAGCATGAATTCACCTAGTGGCCACCTATTCTGCAAAATTTGAAAGGGGATGTGTCCTTATCCATCTATGCAAAACCTTCTGAAGTCATTGCATGTGTCTGCCTGGGCAACAAATGCGGTATTTTGGGTTGACACTGAAAAAGAGGATTATGAATATGGATAGGATGCAAATACTCCATCTATCTTAATCAGAATACAGGAATTCAAGCTGTTGTAGAAGGAGGGGGAAGGAAGGGGGAGAAAACCTTAGAAACCTAAGCTGTAGGGGCCTGATTCTGCTCTTACTGTTATCAGCTGGAGTTTTACTACTGAAGGTATTAAGGTCAGGATTGGGCAGTAAATTTACAGGATCTTTTTTAAGGTTGTCATTTTACACATAGCTCTGCCAAACACGTTGACTTTGATTGAGATTGCTTGCTCTGCTGAACTCATTTATATTTTAAGTATTTGCTGGAAGGTGGACTTAAAAATCACTACTTGCTTGTTCATTTATCACATGTGAAAACTATATAATTGTTTATTTTTTTAATATATAAATATTAAACAAAAAAATTCACATATTGCAAATTTGAAAGAAATGCATAGGAAGTTGCAAACAATAACAGTTTTGGGCGGCAGACAGTTGTTATTTCAATTTATCTAACCGGGATAATGTCAGCAAAAAGGTCTCCAGTTTCTAGGTTTTTCTCAGCTCACCATTTCCTATCATTTAATGGATGCCTGTGGTGCATGTAACAGCAGAATACTAACAAAATAGCTCTAATTTTTTTTTTCAGTTTAATTTATTTCTGTAAACTTTGAGAATTGCATTTTTGTAGGTTTTGTTTTTGTTCTGTGCTATCTAAATATTTTGTGAAACCCATACAGAGGATTCCTCTCTCTTTTGAAAGAAGTCATCACTGAAATCTGGCAAATCATAAATCAAAATGTTTTCATTGTGAACATATGAGACTTTTTTCAGCCTTCAGATCTAATGAAAGAGAAAGCAAATACAATACTCTCATTCACTCAGAAGGTAAACATACGTCTATTAGAGATTTCTGAAATGTGTCATTTACGTGTTTCAGTTTCAATATGTGTCTCATCAATCGTAAATGAAAGGCCCAGCCTGTCTGTTTGGGCCTTTTACAAAAAATTTCAGTCTGAAAAACAAAAAAAAAAAACCAAAAAAACCCCACCAACCAACCAAAAAAATAATATAAAAATCTTAGTAAACTGGAAATTTAAGACCAAATCCTCAGCTTATATAAAAGCAGTCTAGATGAACAGATTTAAGTATGTGTTTTGCATTATAAATGCAGAATAGAAATCTAGAAATGGGGACTTCAGTTTCTTAATGCCCCTGCATTTGGTGTCATCACTTAACAATTCCTTGATTAAGAAACATTAAATTTTACATGGCCTTTTTCTGATATTGTGACAAGTAGACCAATATTTTTTTATAGTTCAATATATGGATAAAATATGTGTTAGGAAAAAACCCCATTCTAGTATCTTTAGCAACTTTAATACCAAAGTTAAATGGATTCCCAGTAAAAGCCATGAGAAGTTTGTCTTCCATTTCTTCTATGCTTTTGTATTGAGAAGTCAAGACCTTTAATCACCCGTAGGAATGTAAACAAGAAGGTTTAGCTCACATGTTTCACATAATCTGTTTCTATGATTATGTGCCAAAATCTCTAAGGACCTACTCCTGCACAGCTGAAGTCTGTAGAAATCTTACCACACATTTAAAGTCACAAAAATCACAACTCTGTGTTTTAATAATTATCTAACTCTGAAACGTATGGAGTTAGCATATTTGAAATTTGCCTGAGCTATAGTCCTCTTACATGCATGACTGAATTGGAAATTTGTTTAATACTCTTTTTTCTTCACAATGTAGAGAACAATGTGATGTTCTTGCTCTGATGTCAATGAGAAAGTTTTGTCAGAGGAGTTATTAATTTGGGGTCAGATGTCTGAGTATGGATGAGCTACATATAGGTTTTGATCCAGGAAAATGTATGTTTCACATCACTGAGACACATAATATGAATGCAGCTATTAATCTGTTGGTTCTGAAACAACAACCAACCAGTCTGTGAGCTACATACACCATTTTTACCCTAAATGTTTTTAAACCTGTGGTGAGCAGAATATTTTAGTAGTATTGGTTAAAAATGTCATATCCGAAAAATCTGGAAAGTATTCAGAGTCATTTAATCTTTCACCAAGATTTAATCAGAATAGTCTTATATCTCTTTTGTGCTTTGTCAAATGCTTACCACAATTTGTCTCCCCCCATGGTGGACTGACAGATTGAGCAAATAAGCAAAGAGCTGGAAAATTTGACTGTAATTGCAATGTCAGCACTGTTAAACTATATTTATGAGAAGAAAGTTAACATTGTGACATTAATAATTTCATCAGTCTTACACGTGTTTGCTTCATAAACAAGCAAGCTTTTTTTTTTATGAATTTTTTGTGACCAATATTTTGTTTTCTGGAATTAGGCCACAAATTCCAGTTTTGAAAGAAAAGCAGGTATAAAAAATAGTTTGGGTCCATATCACTATGCTTGGAGAATTAAAAAAAAATATTTAAAATATCTGCTCTGAACTAAGCTTTATAAACTGTGGGTTTCCTGTCAATAAGCAAAAAAATAATGACTAGAAACAAGCAATAGAATAGGCAGGGCTAGGAAATGTAGTATTTTGTCTTGCTGTGCTGTAGCTCTAAAATGGCTTTCAGCAGATACATGAAGCCTTTTAGTTTTTCTTGACTCTTTAAACCACTAGATACTCACCTGCACTTTCAGTGATTTATTGCACTATACCAAATGTACTGGCTAATAAAGACAGTTTGTTACTCTCTAATTTTGGAGGGACATAACACATAAAACTGCAGCAATCTCTTACCTATATATTTCACTCTATAAGGGGAAACATAGGAGAGAACATGACACGTATTAAAGAAGTAAATTACAATGTTATACTCCTTGGTCCAATAAACCTCTGTTGGCTGTCATACCTCTGACTGCTGAGTACTGACGTGTTGTTTTGCACTACAGCTTAATCAGCTGGGCCTAGACTGCTCCTTGGTGTTCATGTGCCCTAGGCAGTGTAAATGCTGTGATTCACATGCACGATCACATGGGCCTGTGCTGTGCATTTTATACAGTGGTGAATAAAATTATATGTTAGAATGATTGATCACATACTTCCTAGCTACTTAAATTATGAGAAGGTAGAGTTTAAAGATATATAAAGTGATTTACAAAATTTTGAAGCCACTTGTGCGTGTATTTAAATTGTGCTGCTTGTGATTCTGGCTCAGGTGGGATTGCCTCAATGGGCTGTCTGGTTATGCTTGAGACCAGTGCAGCTGTCCAGGCTCCAGCATTTTTGAGGAAGTAGCCAACATGCTGCAAAAATTAAACAGTAAATGATGATGTTAATTTAGTATTCTCATTGCCTTTTGGATTTGTAAGTAGGTGTATATGTATACATACACCCAAGAAAACATCAACTATTTACACTTATTGTGCCTCCTCAAAGTTGGAAATGTTCTGGACTCCATGAAAGGGAAGGAGACTAGTCCCACATATGTTCTTTTGCTGTGTTCTCCCTTAATCAGTCATCAAAAGTGATAAACAGAAAGAGAAACATTGAAATAAGAAGAGGAATAATATTAGGCATTTATTTCACTGAGATCCAGTCATTGCTCCTCCCCTGGAATTTCTTGCCTGTGCCTCAGCCAGAGGAACAGGTAGATGACAAAGACTACGAGGGCAATATGTGAGAGACCTGTTTCCATAGGATCCAACATATTTTCTTTTGGCTTTAAATCTGCCCAGATGGTTTGCAGCTCCTTTAAGAGACTCAGTAGTGTGCTGTGATAAACTGAGCCATCTGGACCCAGCAACCTCCTGAGGTTCCTGCAGTGACCAGAGCAGCTAGTGTGGGCTTGTGTGATTGTTGGCAGATCACACACATGGAGAAACTGAAATTTCTGCTCTTTAAGCACGATCAATCACAAAAAAAAAAAAAAAAAAAAAAAAGGGGGGGGGGTTTAATTTTAATGAAGCATGTAATAACGATGGCAATGAGATCTTCCAACATGTAGCCCACAGGAAGCTCATCTCCCACAATGTGAGGCCTGTGGCAGTCCTAAGGATACTATGTAGTGACAACATGAACCTTCTTGCCAGCTATAACATCCAGAGATTGCTTTGATTCTTTCCATAAGTCTTTTAAGTCCTGAGCTTCTATAATATCTCTTCCCCAAATGTAAGTCTCACATATGTCTGGAGATGGCAATCTGACTATAGAAGGGAAGAGTAATAAAAAACTATGGAAATTTCGTTAGCAAATGTTTTCTAGGTAATTACTATTCTCTGTGTGTCTGGAGAGGCCAGGTACAGTATGCCTCATTGATGCTGACAGGGTAAGAATAAGTAATATTATGCACATGTGTATATTTTTTATATCTATGTGAAACCTGGAATAGAAATTTCAGCACTAGACAGACTGAAAAAAACAAAACATCCTCTATAAACTGAGGAAGAAGACTCACAAAAATATCCTGAAATAATATCCGGATCACCTTGCACAATTGTCAGATTATAAAAACAGGCACACACGATGTAGCATAATTCATAGAATGGGCAAATCACAATACACTTACACCAGGGGCAGGATGTCTTGCTGGATAAAGCATCTTGCCTTTGAGGTCTCTGGAACATCATCACTTCTTCTTTTAAGTGAAGACAGTTGAGCTGTCTGAAATTTGACCACATCACAAAACTAGGAAAGCTTTGCAGTATTTGGTGCAATTGATGTGTTCAGGTGAGGTCAGAACTGAGTAAGCATGAAGAATGAGTCATTTGTCACCAAGAAGAGATTCCAGTGGGAAAGCAGAAATGTATTCAGTGGGATAGTAATGGGGAATTCACATTACAGCTGCCTGCTTTGTACATGGCCTGTAAATACTTTGAAAGCTGCTTTCTGCGTTATAAGCTGCACAATCCTCAGGGTTACTCTGCCTTTTCAAAGGAAGATAGGTTAGAGGCCAGTTGGGTGGAAGACTTGTAAAACTTTTACTTTTGTAGATAAGTATCTCTCCAGCCAAGCAGAGAGTTCACTGCCAGAGCAGTACAGGGAAACTCTTAGTGAGATAGTCTTCATTTTAACTGGCATATAGAAAAGAGGATTGCCTCATTTATTTCATGTCTGTTACTCACATAACCTCTGCAAGGTGAAATATAAAACTGAATTAGTTTGCAATTAGTTTCAGATCTTGATGTGAAGAACTCAAGTCTCTTGAACATACTGAAACACAATGATTGTGCTCAGTAAACTTAATATGGGTTTGTTATGTATTCAATGCAGTTGGACCAATTTATATGTGTACAGTATGATTATTGTGTCTGTAGTGGGAAGTTACTGTCCATCTACACTTTCTGCAATAGCAATGGTAAAATGCCTCTTTTCCTCCTCTCTGCCTTGGTGGAATAATTATTATCCAAGCTACGTTTTGGTAGCTTTATTTGGCAGGCTGGTTCTGACATTTCCACATCTTAATCTTTCAAAACAGCTGAACACAAGAAATGGCTGTTCATAAGAGCAAGCAAGGATCCCCCCCAGTACATTTCTTTCACTGTCCCATTGCCAGTGTGCAATTTCATTGACCTCCTGCCCTTTTCAGATAACTACTTTGTAACAGATGCAGAATAAAGAGCTTTTTGACAGGTGAGTTTATATTAATTTTCTGTAAATCTGTCTGCTTGCACTGTAGTAAGAGACAGGTAGCCAGTAGGACTTAACCAGTGATCTTTGGTGTCCTACCCTCCCTTCCCTAGCTGAGCCTATTTCCACATCCTATGGAGGACCATTCAAGCAAGAAAGTCCTTTTTAACTGTCATTCATGGAAAGTGTTAGACTGCATATAGTTGGGCTGGCACACTCTCTGGCTGAGCCTCACTGATCAGATGAATTGTTTGAGCCAGCTATTTCTTACACACAAATAGAAAGAACTTGTTCAGACAGTACAGTCACCCTAGAATGGCATGCAGGGATTTAGCAAAGTGCATGCATAGGAAGGCCTTTTTAATCCTTGTTAGACTCTTTCTACAACACAGCACATTCAGGGATGATGAGAAATGGCTCTCAATTGTTCACAGCCTGAATTAAAAAACCCCAGAATTTTATAGCTTGTTGGGGTTGCTGTAAGTGTGTTTATATTTTCTTTATGTTAATGCCCCTTTTGAAATAAAAAGCTTCTTTTAACCTTTCCTTAAGATGAACAACAATCCCATGTGATACACTCAGATTAATGCTTCCTGCCTTTTTTTAGAATGAGCACAAAGTAGTGACTAATGACTTAACAGTAAAATTAATCTTATGTACTCTGGCAGTATTATCTTTGTTTGGGAAATGAATATTAATGTGAAGACAAAATACACAATGATAATTGTATTTAGGAGCACTTATCTGTCAGTTGGAAACAGGGGAAAGTATTTTTCACTTGTAAGTGTAGTAAGCAAAAAGTTTATCAGAAAACTTTTTTGAAATGAGGGGACTAACCAATGTTATAAACGTATTTGTTCACACTCCTCATAGCTGGTATTTTTCATTAATATATATTGTGTTAATTTTCTCTTGAAAGAACCACAAGAAGAAACAATATAATATTTTTAAGAATATGAATCTGGAGTGGTTGTGCGTTTTTGATCTTATGCATTTTAAAAAAATACAGTAGCAGCAGAATTATCATGATTGCTTACGAGTTTTAGTGACACTGAAAATGAGAATTATCAGTAATCACAATAGAGTAGGGTGGAGTTTTGTTTTTCAATTCTGTTATTGTTGCAGTGCTAAAAGAATAAAGAATGTATTTCCTTTTCAATACATTAGAAGAATTTATCTTTGCAAATTTTTTTTGTCTTTGTTTGTGGCTGGTGAATTTATTCAGGACACTTATAAAACAATTAGTTGTGAGGATGAAAAAATTCTTTTATTCTTTACCAAAATAAAGCAGGAAAGCTTTCAAAATAAGTAATAACAAAATTTATTTTAAAATCAAATGTAAAAACATAGAATGGCAAACTTACCCAGCTACAATCAAACACTTAGAACAAAACAGAGTTTTTTCCAGTAAAATGTGTAGGGTTATATTTTGATTCAAATCTCATACCTTTTATGGAAAGTGAGGCACAGAAAAACATTATTAATTAATACCATGTCCGACTCAAACTTATATTCAATATTTTATTTTAATGACAAACATTGCTGTTCCAATATTTTGAACATGAAATCAATCCTTCAAACAAATTACAGTAGCCGATCTCAGCAGTGCTGGTTCTGTGAGAATGTTAATCTTTTGTTGAGTAAAGGAAATGACTTTATTTGGAGACTGTGTGAAAAAAAAAAGTAGTTGGAGAATTCAAAGTGAGAGAAAGCAAGAGAAAGTGCAATAAAAGAATGGAATGTCAGATCATTTATTAAAATAATAAGTAAACTTTGCTTCTGGTTTCTTCATTGTTACTGAAATTTAAGAAAAAATACTCCCTATATTTGCCACAGCCTTACATTTTAAGAAGTTTTGTGTCCAACACTGCCAGAAATTAAGAAGAATCATGAGGATAATTTTTACCTTCCTTAAATTAAATTTTAACTTCATCATACTCTTCACGTGCTTTTTTTTTTTTTTTT